>LJZU01000110.1:0-251702 GCA_001513805.1 Davidsoniella virescens
GGGGGGAGGGAAAGAGAGGCTCTGTCGTTTCCTCGAACGAAACAGAGTATAAGTTGGTGTGGTGTTGTAGACTATAAAAAAGAGCCACATAGACGGATATGGGGGAACACAAGACAGTGTTGTATGTATTGTTCCTGTGGCAAGGCCTTTGATATCTTTTCTAGTGTGAAGCTGTGGTGAGACAGGAGAGATAGTAGACGTCTTTTACAAGAATTGTTTCTTTTGGAATCGAACTGAGAAAAGAGGCGAATGACGAGTGGCGAGTGGCTTTGTAGTATTGGGTTCTTAGTTCTTAGCTGAGGAGATTCGTATCATGACGCCCTTGGCCATGTCAAAATTGGTCTGGACTCAAACTAAGTAGTCACTCCCCTTTCATAGCATAACAAGCCGACTAATATAGTGATTTCTAGTTAGCCCTCACAAGATCGAGTGAAAAAAAAAGACATTATTGACTCGGATAGTCGAGGAAGATGGCATCACATTAGTGAAACACTGGAGATGTATACTATGACTAGCCTAAGATCCTCTCAAGATATCTGGTCTTTCTTTTTCTCGAAAGAAAACGAGAGGCTAAACCTCGACAATGAAATTGTCTCTGTACGCCTGTCTCAAAGGCGCAGACTAGCAGCGAGAAATCTCAAAGCTAATGAGCCCGAGAACCTTTGTCGATCCGGCTTGGGCCAGTTGAGACAAGAGTAGAGCAGGGAGAGTAGATAGCTTAGATGAGGCGGGTAAGAAGATAGAGAGCATGTGTAATGTCGAGTATTGAAGCTGTAGTCCTTGATCCAGTGTCTGTCTTGGTCTTGTTGTTTGGATAGTGTCGACCCCCTTGGGTGGTGATAGTGACAGTCGTTTTCTGTATAAAAGACCGACGTCCATCTCGTCTATCTTGATCCAAGAAGTTATCTTTTCTTCTCCAGGCACGCAAGCTCTTCTTCTGATCTTCGACTCCTCTTTCTTTGTTCTCTCTTTTCAGTCTTTTGACATTCGTTCGTTCTCCGTGTTTATAAACTCATAGACCATCCCGTCTTTATCTAGCTATCTTTCACTCGTCGTTTCGCTTTCTTTTTGCAACTGTTCCGTTCACTCGTTTCTTAGATTTTCCAATCCTCACTTCCGTTAAACACCCCTATCATCATGATCCGCGTTGGTATCTTTGCTGCTGCTGCTGTGGCGTGAGTCTTCTCTTCTTTGTCTGACATTGTCCTAGCTTATATATCACTAACATGCTCTTCTATAATAGCCCTGCTCTGGCTCTGCCTCAGGGACATAGTCACCGCGATGCTTCGCACTGCCCGGCCATCTGCCTGCAGCAGTGCACTGATGTCGCTGCCGCTTCCACGGTGACCCAGACCGTGTATCTGACTGCGTCCGACTGTAGCCACGGCGGCCAGACCACCACTGGTGTCCCTGGCCACTCTACTGCGTCGGCCAGCACTCCGTTCATCACCGGCGTGCCCTCTCCCTCGTCGTCGGCTGGCTACTCGACCCTGTCCGGTCCTGTCTCGTCGTCGTCTTCGAGCCAGCTGGTGCCCAGCCACTCGACCACTTCGTCGGCTCACCCTTCGTACGCCACTACCAGCGTGTCTGTTAGTGAGCTGAGCGTCAGCACTTATCCTGGCGGTCCCGAGTCGTCTCACGCTGTTGGCACTTCGTCGACTACGTGCACTGACCTAAGCACCAGCTCGGGTCACGTGCACCCCAGCAGCTCGGGTGGCGTCGTCCAGACTACTCCGTCGCCGGTCGTGTCGACTCTGGAGTCGACTGTCAGCTCTGCCGAGCCGACCTTTGTCCCGTCTAGTAGCAGCCACGGCTACGGTTCCTCGAGCTCCGTGCCTTCCTCGTCGTCTGGCTCGTCCAGCTACCCGGGGCCCCACAGCTCCCACACGGTCGACATCCCCGTCCCTATGACTTCTAGTGCTGTCTCTTCGACTTACACTGTCGATGTTCCTACTAGCCTCCACTCGACCTATACTACTGTCGACAAGCCCGTCCAGTCTAGCTACCACTCGACTGGCACTGTTGATGTACCCGTCCACACGACCTCCAGTGTCTCGGCCGAGAGCGAGAGCTCGTCGACTTGGCACCACCCCCACCATAGCACCAGCTCTGGCGCTTCTTCCAGCTCGGTTGCTTCTTCGTCGGCCGTCCACTCGTCCGAGCCTGCGCCTTCGTCGACTCCCGTCTGGACCATTCCCGGGTACTCCTTCTCGGAGAGCCCTTCTCCGTCCAGCTACTGGACTTCGCTGATCGAGACCACCGTGTCCTCGTTCGAGCCTGTGTTCACTAGCAGCAGCTCTTACCACGCTGAAGAGTCGACTCACCCCGGCTTCTCGTCGTCGTCTGCCCATGTCCAGCCCTCGAGCAGCTCTGTCCCCGGTCCCGTCCCGTCCCACTCTGCCGGTGGCTGTGATAGCCCCTATGGCTGCCCCGAGTCCTCCAGCTCGTCGAAGCCGGCTTCTTCATCGCACCACGTGACTGTCTCTACCTTTGAGCCTGTTCCTACCTCGTCCTCGTCCAAGCACCACAGCGAGACTGTCTTCACCGCCAGTGAGGCTTCGTCTACCGGCTACTCGTCGATCATCGTCAAGCCTTCTTCGACCTCGTCTGTCTCCTCGGCCCATCCCGTGACTGAGCCAAGCCACGGCCCGACTTCGTCTGCTGCTGCTGCCTCGTCTTCGAGCATCTGCAACAACCCTTACGGCTGCTACCCCGCTCCCGAGTCCTCCTCGACCGTGTCCTCTGCTGATGCTCACACCGCCTCGGTCTCCTCTAAGCTGTCTTCTTCATCTTCTTCTGCCGTCTATTCTACCTGGGCTGTTCCTAGCTCTGCTCCCGTCACTTCGTCGGCCAAGCCTCTGACTACCTCCTCTTCCGCCGCTCCTTCTTCGTCGTGCACTGACGCCTATGGCTGCTATGAGCCTTCTTTCACGGTTTCCGACCCTCTGACCTTCATTACCCTGACTTCGTCTACCCACGTGACCATCACCATCCCTACTTCGTCTGCCATCAAGACCACCACCGTCTCGTCCGCCTCTCCCGTTGAGAAGCCCTCTTCCACCTCTTCCGAGTACTACCCCGTGACCTCGTCCACTGTTGAGCACAAGCACTCGTCTACCACTGTGTCTGAGGCTGCTGCTGAGACTACTACTTCCGCTGGCTGGTCGTGGCCCAACTATGGCTGGCCCTCTGAGGAGTCGGCCTCTGTGACTGCCGCCGAGACCACCGTCTCCTCTGCTGATCCCACTATCGCCCCCAAGACATCGTCTTCTGCTGTCGAGTCTGCTACCCCTACTGACCCTGCTCAGGAGATCCCCGGTGCCTACAGCTACGGTGTTCGCTCCAGAGGCAAGACTTGGCGCCGTGCTGCTGCCGCTGCTGCTGCCAACTAATCTTGTGACCAACTAAAGTTGAGTTGCTGCTAGCAGCTGCTGCTAACTCCGCGCTCTAGTCGTCATTCCTTGGAAACCCGAGCCGGTCTGTCCAGATGTCTCCTGTTACAGTTTCCCCCCCCCTTTTTTTTTCTTCTCCTCCTGGTTTGTGGACAACTGACATAATGGGGCCTAGAGCAGTCTTTGAGATGCCAGTGTGAACATATTACAATGCAGCACATCTATTCCAAGCCTTGGATTCAAGTCTTCCATTCTCGGGGTCTAGGTGCACCTTCTGACAGCATAGCAAGTCGCTGTGACATCGAGATATTTCCTAGTTGGGTCCGGGTTTCTACTACTTATACATTACTTTATGGAGCATGCAGTTCTCGTAGACTAGCCATCAGTTCTGGTGCTCTATATTGGTACCCTGAACACTTCTCATCTCTTCTACAGGCCTGATCTTGCTATCTAGTTTTCCAGTCACTACTTCGGCCTCTGATTTTGGCGTATTCCTCCAGTCCTTGGTTTTCTTTCCCTCTTGTTGTATTATCCTCGATTTTCTTCTGTCTCTGTCACTTCAACTTTTTTCCCCATTCCATTTGTTGTCTCTTCTCCTTCTTTGTCCATCGTTTCTTTTCTTTCCAACAATATTTCTTGTTTTTTTCTTGTTTTTTTCTTTTTTCTTTTCCCACTGTATCTAATCCGAGTCTCGTATTTGGGAGTCTACGCTTTCGTTTCCTTTGGCAACAACCTAATTGCGGCCTACAGACAATATTTCCTTTCTTTTCTTCTCTCACATCTTCGGTCACAGTCTGTATCTAGTGTTCCTTGTTCTATAGCAGTCTCTCTTCTGTGTAGCTTGATAATTAAAACATATACAGACTCTCCACATACTATTTATTGCGTGAACGTTTTGTATATGATGATGTATGTATTAGTTGAAAACATGCTAAATAAATAGAAACCGCCCAAAATTCCCGGTATAGAGCTGCTGATAAGCAGGCAATGTCATAAGTCGTAACCCTAAAATGATGAAAAGTAAATATGCAAACTAGTGATAATCATGAACTGGCTTTTTGCAACAACAAGAAGCTAGTCGTCTTATGGACGTCGTGATAGCTCTTTCTCCGTCTCTAGAGCTCCCGCATCTCTCTTTCTCTCTATGAAAATATATACCAATTTATCGCTGGCTCTCGTCCCAGCCAACCCACCGCTTGATCACCTCATCGACCTGTGCAACAGCCTCACGTGATGATTGCACCTTGAACCACTCTCTATGGTCTTTTCCACAGGCTTTGCATTTATCCAGCTCTGCACGCATGCCCATTCCGGCGAGTTCGATATGAATTAGCCGCTCAATCTTCTTGACATGAGGCGTCATGCGCGGCGTAGCAGTCGATCCCGACGGGATATAAGGATAGAATCGAAGAACCTCGATGCCGTGACCGCACTGCCGGCTCCATTGGTTCATGCGGCGCTGTACGTTAGCAGCACGACCAATCTTGAGCAGCAGAGTCTTCTTGCGAGCGGCAACTGCCGATGGTGGTGTGCTCCGAGAAGACGCCGCTGGATCCATGAGAGAGCGAGCCACGTCTCGTGTGCCGGCGCCCGGCTCAGCATCACCCGTTAACCAGAACATGTAGATGTACCCTGGCTCATCAGCGTCTGAGATACCCTTGGCAAGTTCTGCCATTAGTGCCGAGGCTACAGGCGGGGCTAACGTGGACGGAATGAGTTTCATGTAGGTACCGGTCTGTGATTGGCGGCGTTTCCGTAGTGGCCGGGCCTGTAGATCGGCAGGAAGACTAGCTGTAGGCCGAGTCTGGATCATGTTCTGTTGAGTGCTGGGCCGGGCTGGACGAGCAGCTGGTGTAGAGCCTTCGTCTAGATTGAGGCGGAAGCAGCACAGAGAAAGAGATGTAGGGCGTGGGATATGAAATGGCTGTTCTTGCTGCTGAGAGTCATATGGCTTTGATGGCCGAGAAGATGACGACGGTCTTACTCTTCCAAATCTGTGCTTCTTGTCTTCCACACTAAGCAGATTGAGTCTGTCCGTCAGCGTATCGACGCTAGAACGGTGCATGCCCGAGCTACCGTATGGGCGGTTACTACTAGATGAGTTCTTGGTGGGCGTGCCTTGCAGTGACATATGGGCTGCCTGATCGCGGTGTTGCCAGCAGAAATAGCTCTCATTATGTGCATCTACTGCTGGCGAGAGCTTCTTGCGGGAGTTTGCTGGTGATGGAGGCGGAGAGATGGGCCGGCGGCAGGGGCGGCCCGCAGATGTGATACCACGGCAGGTGCGTGCGGACGTCTTAGAGTCAGCGCGAGCCAGCATCGACTCTGGGGTGTTAGCAACGAAGGGCATTGTTACAAGGTGGCTTGCTTCTTCTGGTGGCTAGTAGTGGCGGACGGAAAGTTAAAGATAGTCCGAAGGAGGGAGGTAGTGGGAAAGGAAAAACGTGGGAAGTGAAGATCCGGAAGACGACCAGAGGGAGCAAGGCGTGGTAGATATAGTCGGGGAGAACCGAAGTGTTAGTCGTAATATAAGCCGTAGTGGGCAAGTAGTATAGTATAGTAGTAGAGTAGTATAGATAGCAGTAACAGTAATATCTCAGCTCAATATACTAAGCAATGATATCATAGAGTGGTAAAACTACTACCTAATCGTAAAAGCAAAAAAAAAAAAGAGAAGACGGTGAAAGGCCAAATCAAGCAGGATATGGGGCCGTTATGTCTATAATAAAGGCATCCAAAATATAAGAAAATCAAAGCAGGAAGATGACGAAGAAATTAACCAGACGCCGGCCTTGCGGGACAACGCAGCAGATAAAACCCACTTCGTAACAGCGATAGATAGATGATTATTCACAGCAACGCAGCTCGGTCTGATTCTGCCTCTCAGGGATATCTTAATCCAAAACACAGAGAGGCCATCTTTCTTAATCAGGCGACCGTTTTTTTTTTCGTCCCAAAATACTCGATCTAGGGCACAGCCCAATGAAGACCGTTATTACAATTACTTCCTCTAGATATCGAGTCCAAGGTCTCAAGATGAAATAATGTACAACTAGATACTCCCTTGTTCCAGCTGGACTACGACTCTGTGAGCTGTTCAGGCTCGAATGCTTGTTATTATTTATTGTCCAGACAGTTCTTGGCCGCTTCCAGATAGCTTCAAACAGCCCTGGAATGTCAGTCATGGAGGGGAGAATATACGTACAATGTAGATTTTGGACTATTTCCCTCTTCCTTTCCTATTCTCTCCACCCAAGCAAGCATTTTCTCCCCTTCGTTTCAATGTACATGCACTTTATCGTATTAAATGTTAGTATGGGACTCTGTCCGCCTTAGATTTTAGATCGGCTTCTTCGCTAGCCTAGCTTTGACAAGGGTTTTATTCTTGCCAGCACTTCGTTTTTATTATTCTTTTTAGGCTTTTTTTTTTTCTTCTTTGCTTAGCCTCGTTGGTTGCCTGCTGGCCTTCCCTGCAAAAATTTCAAGTACATATATGCAAGTACAAGGAAGAAAAATAGACAGAGGATAAATCTAGCTCAGTGTGTCATAGCCATACCCTTGTACTTTCAAGGCATATATGTACGTACAAGGGAATGCTCAGTTCTGGCATCTTATACAACAGTCAGTCACATTAGCATTGAGGCATTGTCATATTATACGTACATACATACATCTATATGCGGCAAATAGGACGCCTTCGAGGTCTGTTCTTTGGGTCTCCAGAGACATGATGCCGTCAGTCTCACCAAGTCTACCAATGCCCCTCTATATCTGTGATATCTATATATCATAAGCCTTGAGAATCGCCACGTCGTGACAGAAATGTGTCGTCAGGCCTATGTTTATGCAGCGAATGCTGCGTGGCGATTAGTTTTACAGATGCATGTTATTTGTACAGGGTCAGATTATCCCAACCCAACTTGATCAGCACCCATCGGCCCATCCAGGCCAACTGATATTCAAGAATCACTATTCTTGTCATTCCAGGCTTGATTAGTCTAGGCCTATTAATATGTTATATCAGGACTAGCTTAGCGCTTTCGAAACATGCTACTGCTGTATTTAAAGATATAGACTGCATGGATTGCATGTCTCTTCGACTCTGATTTATCATATCTGAATGTATGTAAGTCTTCGATCTCAAGATGTGTTGTGTTTCCCATGCATTGAATGATGGAACTGCCAGCTAGGATGCTGAGTTGTTCGTCTATCATCCCTGCTTTCTGCTGATCGCTTTTTTTTTGCCGAGTTCAAGGTTTAACAATCGGAGATCTCTAAATAGCCATTTGAGCCAGACAAATTAAAGAGCTATACGGTCACATGGATGGCTCAACCCTAATCCAGCGCAAATTCTATACTACTTCTAATTCTCACTTTTTTTACTCAACATAGTAAAGTTGCGTAAGTCGCCGGAGCGTATTGAAGCTTGTACTAGTTTGACAAGTTCATGTGTTTTAGTTGTATGCGCCATTTCTAATCATAGGAGTAGTATCTATGACTAAATTATGAATCGGGAAAGCCAAGACATTTGCTATATGTTAAATACATCATAGAGCCGTGAGAATTATGGTCTTCGTTCGGTCTTCTTTCTTTCTTTAATTCCCCTATCATAAAATAACCGTCTTCTGTAATACAACTCCCTAATACCAGTACATCTTTGACCATTATGACGGCGCCCCCAATTCCCACCTTCAACCCAGCTGGTGTTTTCTCCGAGGCGGATGTTGCTGCATACCTGGATCACATCTCCTTCCCAGCCAATCATCTAACCAAGGAGCCCTTGGAGCTACTTACCTCGCTTATCCACTTCCACCGCGCCAAAATTCCATTCGAAAGCATTGATTTGCACTATTCGTCTACGCGGAAGCTCTCGATCAACCCGCTCGATGTGTTCCACAAAGTACTTGCCCGTGGCCGCGGCGGTTACTGCATGGAAGTGAATGGCCTGTTCTCTCAAATACTGATTTCCTTGGGCTTTAACCTGTACACTATTGGAGCACGCACTGGCACTGCTCCAGCGGGAGGCTACGAGGGCTGGAACCATATGGCCATGTTAGTGTGCATCGATGGCCTGGACTATCTGGTCGACGTTGGCTGTGCTGGCTATGGTCCTGCTGTTCCTCTGCCTCTTGTAGACGGTTTCGAGACTGTCGGCGTAGCGCCACTCAAAGTACGTCTTGACTTCAAGACGCCTACTAAGACTGCGAAGCGCAAGATGTGGGTGTACTCGTTCCAAACCCCCAGCTTGGTGTGGAAGGAGTGGTATAACTTTGGGCCGATTGAGTTCTTCCCAGAAGACTACGAAGTCATGAACTTAACCACGTCAACATCGCCACGAAGTCTATTTGTGCAGTCTATCATCGTGCAGAGAACCATTCAGGAAGATGGTATCACAATCGGTTCTATTTCCCTTTCCGGTGGAACTTTCAAGAAGACTATAGGGATAGATATCGTAGAGCAGGTTTCATTCCATAGTGAAGCAGAGAGACACCAAGCTCTAGAGGAGCATTTCGATATCAAATTGGAGGAGAGAGAAAAGAAGGCCATTATCGGCTTGGCATCTGAGCTAAAGTCGTCTAGCTATCAATGACAACCCTTAGTAAAGCCGTCAATAACCCTAGATACACATACTCATTAATATATCGACTACATACTACTAAAACACAACCGTTATATGCTAAGCAACATATAGCCCCTGCCGAAGAGCCAATTAGAGCAGCGCGTCCGTCCATATGTCAATACGCGTCGCACCTGCCCTGCCCGCCAACACTCAGAAAATCGTCTTTGTGATTATTTTCGCCTTGCACTGAATCAATTCCCTTTTTGCCTTACCTTGCTGACTTGTTGTTTCTTGGTGCCAACTACCATTGACCATAACTTCATCTTCTCGATCACTCTCCAAATTCCGTCTCCCAGCTTTTCGTTGCTATCTTGATCTTATCCTAGTTTTCACTCAATATTCCTTGTTCAGAAAATATCAGGCAAGGTTTTGTTGCTTTAGCTTTTGGAGCTTGCACAATCATCATCTGTCCACCACGACAAAAACCCTAACCTCTATATACACATATACACATATATTCATACATCCATCATCATGACCGAGTACTCATCACTCAAGGTACCCGAGCTGAAGAAGCTCCTGACTGAGCGCGCCCTGCCAACTAATGGCAACAAGGCTGATCTGATTGCGCGCCTTCAGATAAACGACCAGGAGAAGGTTGATGATAAATCTGCGCCCGTTGGTAAGACTTGTAGTAGCACTCAATAGTGGGCGCTTTTATCTGGTGTACATAGTAAGCTAACAGCCTGATTCATTAGAGGACGAAATCGATTACAGCGATGATGAACCGGTCGCCGCTGCTCCCGCTCCTGCCCCTGAGAAGGTCGAGGAGCCCGTAGCTGCTGCTCCTGCTACCGTCAGCGAAGAAGCCCCTGCTGCCCAACCCGCTGCCGCTGAGGCTGCTCCTGCCAAGGCCGCTACCGAGGCTGCTCCTACTGATACTGCTGCTGCTACCGAGCAGCCTATCGCAGTTCTAGAACCTATTGATACTACCGAAGAGATGCGCAAGCGTATAGAACGTGCCAAGCGTTTCGGTCTAGATGACGAGGACACCCGCAAGCGTACCGAGCGTGCTGCCCGCTTTGGTATTGAGAATGATCAGCTGTCCAAGATGCTGGATCAGCCCCTGGCTGAACGCCAGTCCCGGAAGCGTGGTCGTGAGGGCCACAACAACAATAACAACCAGAACAAGCGCCAGTCGATGGATCGCAGAGGTGGACAGAATGACCGCCGGACTTACAACCATAACAACCGTAACGGCGGGAACCGCAATGGTGGCGGCCGGAACCATCACAACAACAACAACAACAATGGCGGCGGCGGCAACAGAAACGGCGGCCAGCAGCAGAAGAAGCCCTCTTTCATGGAAGATCCTGCTGAGCGTGCGAAGGCTGAAGCTCGCGCTAAGCGTTTTGGTGCTAGCACCGCTTGAAATCATCAAACAATACTAGTATCGGAATCATAAATTAATCGAATGTTCAAGAGCGGGTATCTGTTATCGCTTGATGATATGGATATCATCAGGATTTTTCATATCCTTATTTTCTTATAATACCTTTTTATGTTGCTTTTCTATCTTTCCTCTTCGCCTGCTGTTACTTCATCGTCACGCCAGAGACACGACCACAACAAATCCAGTCCAAAACACAATGAGATGCACTTCTGCCAGTTATCTATGCATATCTGTTCCTTTTTTATTATCTTCTTTCCATATCACTTTAGACCATATCAACAATCTCAGACCAATCAAATTTACAAAGACAAATAACCGCATCACTCATAATTGTTGTTGCGATAAAGCATAGAACCGTTTCTATATTCTTCTTCGTGCTCCTTGTTGCTATAACTATCGATGTGAGGACGCACATCGGGCCAAACTGTCTACGAGTCGGACTTTGACTTGATGAGTGCCACTATGAACGTGAAGGTCGTTACGAAGATGTGGCTTTACATAAAGCTTCAGTCTTCCACGACCCGGCTGTCGATCCCAAGTAGTCATTTGATAGCTTGAATCGAAACGTCATCGACCATTTCCAGCTGCTACAAAGGGAAAGATTTTGCACTAACTCCCATCGCGGTGAATTGTCTTTGTCTAGCCATGAGGAAGGCGATCAAAGGAAGGCCATCTCGGTGTTTCTTTTACACAAAACCGAATAAGAATACCCTTGAGATATACCTGGCTGTCGGATATTGACATTTCGCTTAGCCATTGACGACCTTTCAGACAGACTGGGCTTCCTTTCCTGATGAGCAGGAAACAGGAAGAAAATCGTTCAGGCTGGGGTTGTGATCTTGTTTCCCAAACTGTCTGTTAGTGATAGGATGAGATGTCACCACATCACTAGGGCGGTTTATATCACAGAGCGAGGCCGAAGTAATAAGGCTTATAAAGCATGCTGGTTTCCTTTTGAGTTCTTCATTTCCCTCGTTGATTTGAAATACTCAGCTTTTTGGCAGATTGAGTCAGTAGGAATATTCGGGATAAGAGACTTGAAAATCCAGGCTGGCCAAGCCTATGACGATGGCCTCGCTTGGGGTCTGGGAATACAACATCTCGACTGTGGACTCTTAGCGAGGTCTTACAACTATATGCTAACTGGATGTTGGCCTGTCCTTCTGAAAGTTATCTCAGCGCCCTCGAGTGTCAAATGAGGGGACGAGAGAAAGTGTTACGTCATAAGAGGGACGTGAGTGAATCGTAAAATGAACATATAGAAAGACAGACTGCATAGATAGCTTTCACCGTAAATCAAGTAACACCAACAAATTGCGTTTGAATTCCGCACAAAAGGAAACTACACCGACAGATCAAGACTAGGCTAGTTTCAACAAGAATAACGATCTTAAAATATTTCGATTTTTTTTAACTTGCTTTCTTGTTGCCCCTTGTACAGGTTCATCAACTTGGAACTAACACGCAAGTTTCTCAAGCCCTCCGGCTTTACCTGCAGCTGTACTGAAGAGGCCGAGCCAATAATGATGCTTAACGAGTATGTATGTCGGCTGTTTTGCTGCATGACTACGTATTTTCTTGCAGCTATTATATGTATATTTACCAACCTAGCATTTTATATCTTGTTAGTCGTAGTTTCTTTCTAGTGTTTGGAAGAGGGCGGCGGGGAAAGAGGCCTGGATTTACGGCATCGGGGACCTATCAAGATTCATGTGGTCATAGAGCATTTGACTCGGCATTTTTCTTATCGTCTTACTGAAGCAAAGGGGAAGCAATATAAGAGGCTGCCTTTGGAGTGTTGAACACGACGCTGGAGGCGCTCTTCTCTTCCAGTCTTTTGACTTGATCCCATCGACCAATCTCACAGTGTGACATGTGTTTATAGGAGCCTTTTCTATTTTGATTTTATTTTATATTTTGAATTGTACCTGAGCTTTTGATACGTTCTTGGAGGACTAGAAGCTCAAAGTGAGTGATATTAAACAATGAAACGAAACGCAAATATCTCTGTCGAGAGTATATCCTTGACAGCTAAGAAACTTTCAATACCAATCATAGCTTATGACTACCCTTGTCGACGATATCTTGCGGGTTTCTTTCTTTGTTCGAAACAGGCCAGGAAGGAGGAACCTTACACTTCCTCTGTTGCTTGATGGTAGAATAACTATCCATATTCCCTCAATGGGATAATTTGACAGATAAAGACCCTCAAAGGAAGTTATACAGATGATAATTCTAATACTATATCGTGGTCACAGTCACATTAAGAAAATAGAGGAAAAAGACAATGACAATGACAATGACAATGACAATGACAGACAATGGAAAAGAATCCCTAGGGATGATACGAACGATAAGAACCATAAAGACTTGAAGAATGCTAGTTACGGGAAAAAAATCGTGGCTGGAAAAGTTTCAAGAACTTGGCTAGTTAGCCGCCGTTGGATGGCTGGATAGAATAAAAAAAAATCTAGAGAGAAAAGAGTCCGCTAGACTTGTTGTGGCATGACAGCATTTTTTGCCTCTCAAGAGTTGTATGAACTACTATCTCTCTTCCATATGATGCGAGCTTCTAGAGAGCATGTGATTCGTTTTTATAGGCGGTCAGCTAGCTAGCTTGGGAGAAAAGAATTCGAAGGGCTTGTACAAGGCCAATAAGCAACTAGAGGAGGCCTGTCTCTTATTCCTGTTTGTTGATTTTTTGGCTAACATCTTCACCGCCATCGTCACTTACATAATAATTTCTTACTTACACACAGAGGCAACATCTCTCAAGTGTAACAGATATTACGGACTGGAAAAGTAAGATGCGGTTGTAACTAGATAGATGTGTAATAAGGCCGCCCATCCTAGTGCCACAGATACTGGGTGAAGTCTTAGATGTATTTCCTTAGCATATAGCTCTATAAAAGACCGCCTGTGGTGGCCCAATCACTGGCTATATAGTAGCTATAGCTCCCCTATAAACCACGCTTCGTTGAGTGGCCAACTTGTAGTGGCTGTGAGTTGACTTGACTGTCTGTAGATCAAGCAAAACACTTTGGCATCTGTTGCGAATATGCTATAGAGTATAGTAGTCAGACCAGCCCTGGCCACATACAGATAGAGATAGACATATCAAAGTTCTACGTTAGGCAGTCGATCCAAGCACTTCCACTACCCGATCTTTCGACTCCCCTTCCTGTTG
This sequence comes from Davidsoniella virescens, assembly GCA_001513805.1. Taxonomy (NCBI): domain Eukaryota; kingdom Fungi; phylum Ascomycota; class Sordariomycetes; order Microascales; family Ceratocystidaceae; genus Davidsoniella; species Davidsoniella virescens. Next base: position 13,593 of record LJZU01000110.1, read on the forward strand.
AGTTAGTTAGGAACATGATTTTGTTTGCTTGGCTCCCTCTCGTCTATGCATATCGCCCGTTTTATTTTTTCTCTGATACTGTCTCTTTTCGGTCATGTATGCAGAGAAGTGCCTGTTCTTGCATTAGCCCAGGGCAGATTTTCTTGCTTTATCAGCAATAAGCAAAGCAAAGACATCATAAGACTTCTCATGGCTATGACATGGCGTACTTTGATGATTTTTCTTACATATTTACTCAACTAATACTAATCGTAGAATAGCCGTAGTTGGACAAAGATGAGGTCGAATTTTCTCGCTAACGAGCAAAATCCCAGTCTCCGGGATTATTTAGCATAAAATCAGCAATCCAATGACAATGGAAACAATGCTAGCATTGTTTCTTAGTGCTGAGCCTAGCTTCCTTAGTACATATGTAGTTATATCTGTACTAAAGTTACAGGCTACATCAGATACACTGTTTTTACTACACACAACCACGGCTATTGGAGAGAACATCGCTTTTTTTTTTTTTTTTTTGGTTATTGCCTGGTCAGCCATAAGAAACGAAGACATCAGCAGGCTAAGAAGGCGACTTTCTCTTCTTTCAACAGGTATCCCACGATGCCTGTGAGACTCTTGTTAGATCCTCGTAGATTATACATGATCGTTTTCGATGCCACGCCACTAGGCTGTCTCTCTTTTGTCGGCAAAGCTCTAGAAACATGTCCGAGCAGAAAGCCTTTTCTCTCTAATTCAAAAATCTGTCTTACTTATAGAGATATCTGAATATCGTGTCTTATAACTTAGAGAACATCAATCCCTCGAGGCATACTTTCCGTATTCCTCTTGATGCATAGAGAAGATAACATGCCGTGCTCGAAGACGATGTGCCGCGTCATGTGCGAGTTCGGTGGTCTCTGATATGTACTGACATATAATATTGGTAACTGACCCATCATTTGGATGCTTACATATGCCACCTCCTTCTTTGTACTGATTGACTACTGTGTCGATGACAATGGCTATTGTCCCTTGTTATAGCTTTAGCCAAGATAGCCGAGATGTCTCTTATCCAATGAACGAAGCCACCATCTATATGATCTTCTTTCAGAGTCTGTTCTATCTAACGCGACAGATCGATTAGAGCCCAGAGTTTCAAGCAAGACAAATGATGTGGAATCAATAGGCCGATATACCGAAACGATACCTGACAAAGCTACTAACATTGATAACCTGCCCAATAGTGATTCATATTGTAGTCATCGGGCGGCAAAAAGTAAAATTGATATGAGAGTCTTGCCGTTGGTCCTAAAATGTCGTGATCTACGACTCTATATTACTATGAACTATAATATAGAGCATGGGGCCAAAAGATAGATAATAGATCAGTCACGAGTTTGTCCTCCCTCATCATGTAGTAAACCAGGCAGACAGATAAACAAATTCAACACTACATATTCAACTACCGGGATTACTGTATTCTCGCTTCTTCTTGCTACTGCTACACAACGGGTGGACAACGGCTGATATATGAAAAACATAGTTGTGTATGCATACAAGATAGAGCGGGTGGTAAACTCTGCTTTGACGTCTAATTATATGCTCAAAGGAATTAAGCACCTGCATATCCAGATACACCGGCAGCATCCAGACCCAGTTTTGCGAGTTTCCACTTGTGAATCATGCCTACATAGTAGTAACATAGGAGTGATAGTATGTGCGTATGTAATTATTTGGATATGTCCATGTGTAATAGACAATACCTTTGCTATCTTACTACAGCTATTATACTACACTGTGCAGGACCTTGAAACACCCAATTATCTTGTCACCTGTTTTTAGGTCTATGCATGTTTGTACATACATACATACATATGTATATGCAGATTTATGTGGGGGATCGTTCTCGGAACTAACATACAGTAAAATTAGCCACTGCCATATAAAGACCAACTAGGCTTCTACGACAAAATATCTCGTTGCAAGCTTTTATGATGTATCAAATACTCAAGTCTATGATATTCTTCGGATTTGTCGAGATTACAGATTTATAAGAATTTCAACTGTGGTCCCTTTTTGGGTATGGAATATTCTATTCTCTGATACAATTAGTCATTTTTGCTTACTCATTGTTCCATTCCAACCTATATGTAGGTTTGCTTGTATATAGTGATCTTGGCTTGATCCCGGTAAAACAAATGTCAAGTAGCATTTATATCTTATCTTTCCTTCCCTCTTTCTTACTTTGCTACGAGATCGCCCTAGAAATCCTCGCTTCGTTTCGCCCACCAGAACGCAACGTTGAGCCTAGGGCTTCTTATTGGTGGTTAGATTTTCTTTTATAGCCAATGGAATGACCCTGCTACTATAATATGCCTCTTATATTTCATTTAGCCACAGCAACTGTTCTTTTCCATCATGTCCACTGCGGTCAAACTAACCTCCCAGCGTCTAGCTATATGCCCATATAGAAGCAGTTTTAATATAGATCATAATGGTATTTATACTGTTATTCCTGATCTCATAAGATCCAGGTTCCGGACCTTCGGTTTAGGTGCCATTTTAATATGCATGTTCCGTACCAAGAGGGCCTTTTGTTAGACAATTCGACAGGAAGAGAGAGTACAGTACTTGTTGAGGGCTTCACGAAACGCCTCTGCCGCTCTCCTGTGTGAAGCCTATTCCCCGTGATTTATTAAATGACTACGCAATTTATAAAAGGTGGCTAGCATGAAGCTATTTACAGAAGGACATTGCGATTTGTGATATCTACCTTCTAATATCGACTATTCAAAATCATATCATTGGATGATGTAGTCACGACCTTCCTCCCAAGATGGCCTTTTTCATAATCTATATATAAGTGTGAATCCGACTAACTTGGAAATAAGGATTGGGGGTCATGATAACAAAATACAGCTCTATTGTTCAAAACTATCGTGGTGATTACTAGGAAGAACCTTGTCGATGTCTTTCAACTACTAAAACCACCCCATAAAGCATATCTCATCTAGACATAGCCTATCTTGATGATTGCCTCCCATGATATTACTAGCTTAGATACAACTTCAATCTATCAAGACTTCATTATACTGTAACTTTTGAGTATTCATATGCGAGGATGGCCACAGTGAAAACCAAAACAGACAGATAAACTCGAAGATATCACATTGAACTCAAAAATGAACATAAACCTAGCCGTCTCCAAAAAATTGGTGGGTGAGCCGTCTATTGTCACAATGAGAGGGACAAGAGAGGCTACGTATCCATTTGTATATGCTTCTAGTACTTGTCCGAAACCTTTTGCTAGTACTAGCACCAATGTTGATACCAGATTGTTGCATCGTGGGTCGTTTTAATAACTTATATGGCTTAAGGTCTGTATGTGTAGCGTGAAATTCGCCTTCTTAGGTAAGCAATATGGTAAGCACCACTCAGGCCAACGGCCTATCAATGAGGGTTTTGGCGGTGGTAACCTCAATGTAGTAATTTCAATGTAGAGCATTAGCTCTATCACAGGCTCGCTTATTTTCATCTCATCACAGCGAAGCTCGACCTGAACTGTTGGTATTGATACGTATTTAGAGAGCGAGACCGGAAAGCAGGGCTGAGCTGAAAAAGAAAAAAAAACAAGAAGAAACAGGAAAGAATGAACAGGGAACGAGAATAAGTAAACCAGATATGCCAGATTAGAATTAGGAGTTAAAGAGGGCGAGGATTATAACCCACATGTTATCTTTATATGCGTATAACCCTTAAAATGGACTTTGCTAAATCTGTAAATTCGTACCAGTGTAGTCTTTTCTTTTTAACCCTTTTTTTTAACATCGTATCACACGGACGTTCTAGAAATATCGGTCTAGACTTGTCAAAGTTCATCAGAGCAAAAAGGAAACCACGCAAACAAAATAATCGCTCTAGCCAGTTAGACGTCGAATTTGACTATGTTGCATCTGGATCGCCTGCCAAAGAAGTCCAAGGATCCAAAACAAGAGGGAAGGGGAGGTAAAAGGAAGTACAACAAAGATAACAAGTCCAAATTAGTTGTTTTTCGATGCGTTTATCATGTATAAGAGAGAGCAAATTTCTACACAGATAAGTGCTATACTCGACCTGCACACACTTTATTTAGTGTAATCCAATACCTGGCTATGTTTGTGTTTCATGACATCAGCTTCTAATAATATATGCAGGTGGCCGAGTATGTGCCATACGAACATTGTACAAAAGAGGACAAAGAGGACGGAAGAAAACATATAGAGATATCTGTATATGTGTCATGTCCGTATAATTGTAGTCATACTATCTGTAACTAATCTATAACCTATGAATGAAAGACGTGAGAAGGAACAACGAGATATAGGAAAATAAGGATGAAGAGGAGAAAAATAAAAAGAGGCTAGCTATATAATGGTATGAGAGGAATAGTAAAGGCGATACATGCATATTTTAGGAAGTGTCGCACGCGGCGAAAGGCTGAAGTAAAACCAAAGGCGATAGTTGGGTGGTTGCTACTGATATGGGTGCGAAAGTAAGAGGAAATTGTGAGAAATATGATATATATCACATGCTGGCTGAAATAGACCACAGAGGATCATGGATTATCTGCCCGGATATTCATCACGTCATTTGATCAGCTCTCTCGTTTATTTTTATACCTTTGCCTTTGTACTATGGACATTGTTTACAGCTGAGAAGGAATGAATAGTCGAGAAAATGACACAGTTGCAATCTTTATACAATGCATGTATAAGCCATGGGCAAAGATGAGTGAAGAGAGGAGAATCATGTATTCTATGAATATCAGACACTGAGTAAATCAATGTCTCAAGATATAGACTACGGTTAGTGGCGAAAGAAAGAGATTAGGAAAATATAACTCGAGAGGCGACCAAGCTCTATAATTATCTTGATAGAGGCCCCTATAAGCTTCAAGCATGTAGTGGCGGAGAGAGAAAGCTGTTAGCTTTCTTAGGCTTTCCAGAGGGCTCCTGTGAGTTGGCAGCGAACTGTATGTAAACAAGTTTGGTTGCAGCAACTAGTGAAGCCTCAAGCTTCAAGCACTCATACCAAAGACTTGTGGCTGTGGCTAGTAGAACATAGCCTAGTTTTAACAGTGTCTCTGTGTTGTACAAGTACACTTATGCATGTTTATGTAATGAGTCAATGCTGTTGATAACTCGTTTTTTTTCCTGGTAGTGTCTACAGTGATAATTTCATTGGAAAACGAGATAGAAGTATTAAAAGATGCCTTGTATAGAAACAGCCATATGTACATACGTAAATGTCGTTAATTTATTCTTCCTTAGCTCGACCTTTTAGAACATTTAAAACGGAACTAGTGATTTTGACAGATCCCGAAGGGCAAAACAGAAAGAAACAAAATGTAATAGGAAGAAGATGATGGGGAAAAAAAGAAGGAGAAAGTAAGAAATATACCAAAAGAAATTGATGGTTGACAGCGTGCTGAAAAGAGCCCTACAAGTTCAAGAATCACAGGGCTCACTTGACAGGGCCCTGGAGCCTAATAATTCCATTTATAAAGCTTTACTTTCATGTATTATGGGATTTGGGAGGGACGCTATTATATAGTAGTAGTATATCCGTACTATATGTAAAGTAGCATACTAGAAAGTTTAGACGGAAAATATCTATGACAATGCAAGACAGCGGCTATCATCTTGCGGCTGTTACAGATACTAGCGTCTTCTAAAGATCCCCGAGTGGTCTTTTGGACATTTTGAGTGTTGTAACTCTGACAAAGATAAGGCGCTCTAGTACTGTGACTATGTTGGATTAGCTCGAGTGACCAGATGTATTCAAACAGAGTCTAAAGATATTATGCTGGTGTTAATATTTACGAACATGAGAGCTCATGTATTCAACGGCCTAGCTTATATTTTATCTTCCGTCACAAAAGTGGCGATACTCGATGTCTGCTACAAAAAGATATAACACTGACTTTATGTTCTGCTTTTTGGGGAAACTGACCAGCCCCAACTTGCACATGTTTCACAGGCCTGGATGATGAGATGATCAACGGTTATATTGCTGAACCTGGGTCTTTGGATAAAAGTTGTAAGGTGCATCATCGTGTTAGTGGTGAAAATAGATGATCTTATTCTACCCACGACAAAAAGATCGTACTGGGGGGGGGAGGGGGGTGCGGCAATGCATGAATCAAGCCCTGGACGAATAATCCCGACTTTGATGAGAGTGAGCTACGTTTATGAAGAGACAACGTAGAATACGTAGTATCTATAGTGAATATTACGAAGTTCCGTGACTGACGACATGACAACTATCTCCTATCATTCTTTTCCCAACACGAGTGGCTATATCCCTTGCTGTTGTTTTAAAGATGGACTGTTCTATGTCTTAATGGCCTAAAAAAACAAAAAAAAAAAACAAGCTCCCTCTCATGCTTGTACTCTGGCTCGACTATCTGTGTGTCGGGCTGTTGATAACCAGACAGAGAATTACTAAGTACTGCTCGAATGGTAGCAATGAACAATTCTGTTGAGAAGGGGGCCTATAGTGGTAAACGTGCTATAAGCCCATCAATAAGAGCGGATCTTATAGTACTATGGCGGCCGGTTTCGCGGGTGGGATGATTGGTGCCCGCTCTCATGGTAGCAATAGAGCCCTGGGATAGTCAGATATCGGTTGTGAGCAACGACAAACGGTACTAGAGTCACGAGGGGAGTTCCAAGTTCTGGCTGGTTGAAGATACACAATCTATGCATGAACGTAGAATTCTTAGCTTAGAGGTGCTGGATGACCAAAAGTAGGCGCAGACTACTATAGTATGGATATGACAAGGGCCTCGAAAATTCTGTCTTTTCTAGGATAGGAATAGTAATGGATATCAAGAAAAAGTGGCTACTAAGCCTAGGGACTCATGTGCACAAGATGCTGCGATTGATACCGACTGCATATACGTACATACATATATGCAGATGTAGGTAATGGATAGACTATAGAGCTCAAGCGCTACGGGAGGCCACTGACAGGGCATAAGCACGAACTTAGTGCATAGCTTGTTTACGTTTATCAAGTAACATGAACTGTCTGGCTGTGCAAAATATGCGAAAGGTTGTTCACAGTAATATGTAAGATCAGGGAATATAAGACGATCGAGCTTGAGAAAAGTGAGGCGTAGAATGGCACTTTTCTTTACTGCCAAAAGTACGGATAACATAAGTGAGATATAACAACAGGATAATAGGAGACACAGGAGAAGAAAAACACACAGACTTTCTTTGTTTTCTTCGCCTCGGTTTGTGTAAGTGAGACAGGGGACTGAATAAAAAGAAAAATCTCTTTTAATTTTTTTTCTCTGCTATCGTCAAATCGATCTGCAACCAGTGCTACTGGGAAGCCCTTCACTACAACGATAGGCCTAGTCGATCGGCCCACACATAAGAAGATCAAAGCCGGACGGACCCGGAGGACTTCGAACTTTCAAGAAGTGAGATTCTTTTGCCCTCGCTCTGCCTTGCCCTTGAAAGGCCCGAGATCCTGAATCTGCAGGCCACTAAGCTATATACTTTAGAGTGAAGAGAAATCGAGAGAATTTTGGGCTATGGTAGTGAAGCTACCATGAACTCCTGTATAGATGATGCTTTGCTGGCAACCCAACTGGTTTGCCTCTTCCTGGAGACAATTCAGTGTTGGCAGGGCCAACCATGAGGTCTATCATTGGCGATGGAAGATATTGATGTATTTTGAGTTGGTTATTCAGTTTTGGCTCTATTCAAAATGCGATGCTGGATAATATAGCTAAAGCGTATCTTTCTATTCCCATGAGCTTCATGGGTGCTAATATAAAATGCCCGCATTTAATCCTAATCTATCTTTTTCTTTTGAGTGATGATTCCGAGAGCCTGTATCAGACCCCCCTTCCCTTCCTCACTCAATCTATAGGCGTGGGAATCTCATTGGCTACATATGTGGATGGGCGGGAGATAGCAAAAAGCTATGGATGGCGTATTATAACTCACGACTGGTTACGTTGGATGTGATGAGGACAAAACGTTGAAGCCTGTGTTCGCAAGAAGCACAACTTGAAGAAGAACAATAAAAGAAGAAGCTGAGAATCACTTTTTTCCTGCTTTTCTTTTTGGGCTGGCGAGAAACTTCTGGAAGTCTTGCAAAGACTGTAGAACGTCATGTGTGAAACTCTGGCTGGAAACGAAAATAACTGGGCTGCCGCCTGCTGTACACACAATATTCTTTATTGTGCCAATTCTTGAAGAGAGAACAGGTCTAAGCCTTCTGGGAAAAAATAAGACTGCATGCATGATAGCCCTCCCAACTCAGCAAGATCCTTAGGATAAAATGCGATAAAAATATAACTAACGAACTAGTAGTCATCTCACTAATAAAATCAAGAATAAAGACCCTAGCTCCACTGTCGAGAAGCCGCCATTAGATCACACCTTGAGCTACCATTTTATTATTCTTTTTATTGTTCACGCTCCACCTCTAGTTGACAGGCTCTCATATAATTGTGACAAGTATAGAAACGAGACCTGCTCAGAGACTGAAAAGAGCTTCCTGTTTTTATACTTGAGTGCCGCACCATCACCACCAGCGGCAATTTCTAAAGCTATCGTTCTTTGCTTGCATTCTTGCCTTTCCTACTCGTCTTTATTCTTGCGTTGAGTTCATGATTGTTTAATATAGTTGTCTACAGAGACGAGTAGATAGATTACATCTCAGTCTAGTCTAGATATCATCAGTCTAGATATTCGGCTTCTTCGTCTCTGATGATCGTTCATCGTCGAAGCATGACAGATGGCCTAGACACAGTCTTCACTGACACGTGTTGACCTTTCCTCTTCTTTCTTTCTCGGTGTATTCTTTGTTTCTTAGACACAGCGAGTTTCTTCCCTCTCTGCCATCCCCCTTCTATATCTCTCTATATATCCGCCTGCCTGTCATGGCGCCGCCGTCTGCCCACGGCAACCCGTCGTCGACTGCGCGGGCCCTAAGAATTCCTCGAGTCTACGGCTATAGCAGTGCATCAGAAGACGATCGCCCACTTGTTTCTTCGTCGAAGCCGCGCTCTCAGCCTCCCTATAACCAAAGTCAGCAGCAGCTGCAACAGCAGCAACAGCAGCAACAGTCTTCACTTCGTCCTCGCAGAGATGTCAGTGAGCCACCAGCTCGCAAACCGTCAACTAGCCGAAGCAACAGCGCTACAAGATTGCCCGTGTCAAACACTTCTCGTCGTCTCTCATACGGCTTGCCTGCAAATCCTCGACCGGCAGCTGCTGTCGCCGTTGCTAGTGTCATATCATCATCTAACCAGGCATTTACTCCCAACGCCTCGACCAGCCAAGCACAGCAACAGCCTCCGCGGCTAGTCAGAAAGCGTCGTTCGACACTCGGCCCTGAGATACCTCATATTGATACCCGCGTTGCGCCTACGTATACATCTCGTCTGAGAGGCACCTCGCCTGTTCGGAACACACCGATCCATAGCCCTGACTCGACCCGGGCTCAGGCTGCTAGTCCAGCACCGCATTCGGCCGCATCGCAGCTCACTTCACGCAAACACCCTCAGCAGCAGCAAATGCAAATGCAGCAACAGCCGCGCATCTATCCCGAGCTAGATCGTTGGCCTCGTCATAACCGCCAACCATCTGGCTCATCGCCCACTGACGGAAACCCAGCCGTCTTCCACCCATATGACTTACCACCACTGATACCACCTACGCCGAGTCTGATGTCCGGTGCCTCAAGTAGCCAACTCAGCAGTGCTAGCCCAAGTACTCGCTTCAGTGAGTCGCCCGGCCCATGGCCTTGGACGACCGGAAGCGCTGTTAGCAGATATGGCCCTTATAGTAGAGACACAACACCCACCTCGATGATGTCGCAGAGCCCAGGCTTGATAGCTCCCACTCGGTATGGCACTGTCCCTCCTCCTCAAGCTCCAGCTCCAACAGCAAGTACTGGAACTAGCACGAGTGAAAGCTCTGGCTCGACAGTGCGTGCAGACCCGGCATCTTCCCAGCAAGGTCCGCCCAGCCCACCTCCGCGAAAGTCGTCTACCAAGAATCTCCGCATGCGCGAGCCCGCCTATGTGCCATTGTCGTCATCTGCACGGCCTCGCAAGTCGTCTATGTCGTCGCCTACTACGCTGCCTATCGGGAAGATTACCACTGCCCCTTCATCTGGCTTTGTCAAGACTCATCCGCCGCGCCGCCCAAGTCGTGATGGAATGCCGGACCTGCTGGGCCTGCATCAGCAACCGACTCAGATCATCCAAAGCAACCTACGTAGCGCCCACATACGCCGGGGAAGCGATATCGGCATGTCTGCTACGACTACTTCCACCGGACCGGCGTCTCCCGAGCAGCGCAAACAGAAACAGCAGCAGAAGCCAGCCATCGCCATCGTTACGAGAAAGGCTACGCCGGCGCCGGAGACACTGACTACTTCTTCTACCAGACGTACAATTCGTACGCCGAGCCCAGTCGTTTCTAGTACTTCTCGCTTTGCTTTCTTCGGTAAACGCAAGGGGAGTGGCGACAGTGCGCAGCTGCCATCTGTAACCTCGGCACCATCAAACACCGCGGCTATCCCCTCTGCCGTCCTCCGTAAGGGCCCGACCGCCGGCACTGGCCATGAGGGATATGGCCGATTCGGAGCCATTCGGCGTCGTAGTGGTAGCCTGACTAGCGCTTTGGGAGCCCTGTCATCAAGCCAGGAAAGCCTGTCAGCTGATACGTTCTTTCTCGACCGGATGTCACCTGTCGTCATCTCTGGTGGCGAGATTGTCAAAAATCACAACAATAACGAGGGTAGAGAGACTGAATATCTCTACCGAAACACTAACAGCAACAACCTTGCTGCGGATTTTGGAGCCCTATCGAACCTACGGCCATCGGCTATTCCCCGGAGCGGCGTTGCCAGCCGCCGGCCAAGTGACAGCAGCGACTCGGAGGCCATGGCAGCTCAGTCAGCACTTGCCTTCCGCAGACAGCGCCAAAAGATCTATGCCGGCGAGACAGCAACGACCAACTTCTTATCGTCCAAAAAGACTTTTGTCAAGACGGCACCAGTCGCAACGACCGATTCTCAGTCTAGCCTTGATGTCGGCACCTTCTCCGACGAGTCAATTCTAGACTCAGCTACCACTCTAGCCACCTCGGTTCCTACTGTTGCTACCACCCTCATCAACCCTTCTCCGGCCTCATCTACTCCACGACCCGGACCCAAGAAACTCACCAAGCGCGCTCGCTCGCCACGTCGTTGGAACTTGTTTTCATCTCGTGCCCACAAGAACGCCGAGGACGACCTTGCCAAAGGCCTAGTAGCCAACTCTTCGACTGCGCTGTCACCAGTTCCAGCTGCCGTTGAGTTGGTTCCTTTTCGCCGCGCCCCTGCCTATTATATGCTAGACTCATCCGAGCAAGATGACGATGTTGCCAACAGTGCCAGTGCGGGTTCCCGTGCTCCCGAGTCCCTCGATATCGGCGATGTGCGCAAGGTTCTCCAGGGTGCCGATGTACAATTGCCCGAGCCAAGCTACCACGCTCGCTTGAGTAGCGATGCTGACTACAATCCGGCCGAACAGGATGATCTCATGCCCCCAAACCGTCCTTATGCTCCCGGAATCACTGGCGGTTCCATCTCTTCGGCCCAGTCATCGCCTGCGGTGCCTCAGTCACTATTCATGGAACAAACCCAGCAGCAGCCGCCAAAGCAGCGCTTCCGTCTGCGTCAAGTCGGCCGTATCCCCAAAGTTGGTGGCATTTACGCCGCCCCTGCTCCACCACAGTCTGAAGTTCACACACCCACCCAGCAGTCGTCTACTAGTTTCTCGCGTCCCTTTAACCGGACAAGTTTCCTCGGCGCAACTCGTTTCACGACAACAGACTGCCCTGGGTCGATCGCCGCTATTGCACCCGGCAGTAGCTCGCTGTCAGGTACTCCGGATTTGACTATGGACAGTGGTACATCAGCAACTACCAATGGCGAGTCTCCAGCGACATCAATTCCACTTCGTAAAGGACGTGGCGGTATGATCATCGACCCTAATTCTGAGTTCTTAGTGTTCTCTCCCCGCAAGGACTCGAGCGATTCTACAACTACCGAGAGCATTTCCATTGCGTCATCAGCTGCTCTGTATAGCTATGCCGATACTGTGGCAGTTCAACCAGAAGCAGATGCACCGCTTGCCGAAGATGAGATCTGGGACGAGTATAATGACTTATTCGCCAACGCCCTAGCCATCCAAGCCTCGGCTCAGCAACAGCAACAGCAACAGCAACAAAAGATCTTCGTCACTATCCCGATTGTTACTGCCGATGACAGCGAGAATCATGACCCCGCCTCGGCTACTTCTTCCAAGGGCATGCCATTCCATCTGGAGACAACCTATCAGAACGCCATCTCGCCTTCGCCGAACGCACGTCTGACGCAAACCTCGAGTATTGGTAGTACCGACATGACTGAGCGTCTCCGTGCAATCTTTGCACCAAAGCCTGAGACCGACATCTCTACGTTACCCATTCAGATGCCACCGCCTACTCGAGCAACTCCACCGATTCCCACTATCCGTCATAGTAGGACGAGCAGCCACGCCTCGTCATCGACTACTTCATCAAGCACCTCCAACTCACCACTAGCCCAGGTGAATCTACGTGTCGGCTCTATGACGGTCAGCAAATGGCTCACTTTCGGTCACGTACTATTCTCGCCTATGCGCGATCATCTAGTTCACGCTAGCAACAAGGTAGCTTTATCATACCTTGCAGCCGGCTCTGGATCTCTGGACGCTACCATCTCTCCTTCTGCCGATACCACCCGAGAGATACCCGGGATTCTGGTCCTCGACGGCCTCGGCAACGATGACTGGTCCTTTTATGCCGCCGAGACCTATCCAGGCGCCGCCTTTTACAATCTCTCTCCACGTGCTCCCGTGCCAGCTGATCGTCGTGCTAGCAGTGGCTTCCCACAGTCACCCGCTAACCACCATCAAATCCAGCACACCTCACTAGGCCAGAAGCTTCCATTTGGCCCTGAAACCTTCACTGCCATCGTTCTACGCTTCCCCGCCGCTGCACCCGAGGCCCATCTACGCAATATCATTTCTGAGGCCCGTCGTGTGCTTATGCCCGGCGGATATATCGAGCTAGCTATTCTCGACCTCGATCTCAACAATATGGGCATCCGCGGCCGTCGCGCTGTGCGTCGACTCAAAGAACAGATACGCGCCACGGCACCTGATACGGCTTTGGGCAGCACTGCCGACACGATGCTGAGACTCCTAGGCTCGCGTGGCTTCTCAGAGCTCAAATCGTGTCATGTTGGTCTACCCGTAGCTGCTATGAAATCCGTGCCTCTTTCATCTGAGTCTAGTGGTCGCAAGCGTAGAGATACACGCAGTCTTGCCGAGATGATGAGTGACAATAGTGCCTCTGCTGACGAGAGCATCACGAACATGATTTCACGCGTTGGTCGTTGGTGGTATTCTCGCTGCTATGAAAATATGTCTTCCAGATCAGCGTCGGGCTCAACATCATCGGCAAGTATCTGGCATGATCCAGCTTTGCTAGCTGAGTGTGCGGAATGGGGTACTAGCTTGAAACTCATGGTTTGCCATGCTCGAGTGCCGCTGGATGCACCGAACCGAGTAGCTTCGATCTGATAAAAATCTTATCATGTCTCTACTCTTTTTTTCTCTATTCTTTCTCCCTATCTTTCTTCAATTTCTCGTCTATAATATTCTTCTCTTGTCTATTCTTTTTCTAGTCATGTCATTTTCAGCGCATGGCCGCTTACAGTTAGTTGCATTGGCATCACCGCCTACCTCTTTTTCGATTATCACTATTATTACTACTATTGGCATCGCCAAAAGCACGCTTATGGCTCCTAAATTTGATCTCTATCATGCTCTGGTTTTTTTTTTTAATTCCTCATCTCTGGGTCTGGTCTTCAGCGATTTCTTTGATATTTTCTTGTTTCTTATGGTTTCTTGGCTTGTGATATCCTCCTTTTCTCCTTACGCGTTATTTATTGTTTACTATTACCTCTCTTCCAGGCTATATCAGATCCCTTGCCGGCCTTGGGCTCAGTTGTGCCCTAAGATAAGTGTCTCTCTTTTTTTTTCTGTATATTTCCCTTCTCGTTTTCTATTACAGGTCTCATCTATATCCTGTTTGTTTTCTCTATTTACGATATCATGTTCCTTCACGATTCGAGGATTACCTTGTTGGTCTCGTACTGAAAGCTTAAACCCATCTTATAAAAGGAAAACCTCGTGTTCTTCTGTCTAGATTCTAAATAACACATGTATAAAACAATAATAACAAATATTATACCACAAATGTATTCGTTGGTTCCACTTTCTTCCCAATCTTTTACCAACTATTGCTAGCTATGTTAGGGTTATCGTATCCTAGCATGATCGACTTATACCTGATTCCCCTTTTCGGCGATCGTCTAAGCGCTGGTAAAGAGGTTCCATGACTAGTGTTGAGCTGGGCCTAGAACGACCTACTTTTAACCTATTTAGGCTAACATAATACATGCAATGACGGCTCGTATCTACTTTAAGATCGGGAAGAGAGGCCTTTGCTCGTGATAACGTTCTCGTTTAACGCTGAATTACGAGCCGTGTTTTGCAATCTATAAACATCGTTGGGGTATTCTGTGCAGATAGTATATTTAGGTTATTTAAAAGGTAATGTATACATGGCTCTATGTCCATTCAATTTTCATATTGTTCTTTACAATAAGCGTACTTCACTATAATCGCAACAATGACATCACCTCTTGACCTACAAACCACCGATATCTTGAGCATATTCACCTCGCGATTTCGCCACGAAAGCAGCTTCAGCTTCCTCTTCAACACAGAAGAAACGCCTATCGCTTCCAAACAAGGCAACATATATGTGCTCGAAGGTTCTTCACGACAACGTTATGCCCTACGACTGCCCACACACCTACTAGGCAAGGCCACTGACGAGGTCTCACGTGCCGTGCTCTATCATATACAATTGCTGCACCGACTAGCCGATAGTGGCTTTGCGTGGTCTCCGCGGATTATGGCATACAATGCCAAGTTCAACAATGAGGTCGGCTTTCCGTACATTATCGTGGGCTGGATCGAGGGTGCTGTGCTGATGTGGGATCAGGTGACGCCGCAAGACCGCAAGTTACGTGATCGTGTTCTTTGGCAGATGGCTGATATCTTGTTGGAACTAGCTATCTGCACCCAAGAAACAAGTACAAAGCACACCATATTTTTTCTCGCTTTTATGCACATGATCATAGAGTGCTAATACTATCATAGGATGCGGGTACACGGCAGATTCATACGCCACCGAACTTATCGACTGGAAAATGGTCCACGCTTCTAGTGGCGAATACCCAAATATTACATTGCGCGATTGTCTAATCCAGCGAGCCCTCGTCCATAAAGCACTACAGGGCGTTCCGGAACTGACTTCTTTTTCCGTCTCGCACGAGGCTTTATGTGCCGAAAACATTCTGGTCGATCAGAACTATAACGTTGTTGGGTAAACTGAACGTACAAAGCATTAAATCTCAGTTAAAGCGTTACTGACCCATGTCTCTTAGTATCATCGGCTGGGGTTTCTCTCGTTCACTACCCATTCAATTGACTCTACGCTTTCCACAATTCCTCACTATAAAAACCGATCTAGTGAAATCTGGCGTCAATGATGGTGCCGTTGCCGCTGCCGACCGCTTGTTTTTCCTGACCAGCGTACTGACAAACGTCGAGCCGCAGTCACCGTGTGCTGCCATCCGCCGTTGGATTTCTTTTGCCTTTGCCGACCCAGATACTCACTGGCGCCATTTGATCGTCGAGTCAGCTCTGCATCTAGATGTTCATACTTGGATGGCTGAGCGTAGTTGGTTACTGCATCCGACAAAGGACAGGAGCCCGTCGTTAGAAGACTTAATCCAAGAGGTTGATGGTTTCAATGCCTTTTTGGAGAAGAATGTCGGAAGGGTTCAAGGCCCTGATCGTAAGACCCTACTGCAAGCCATAGGAGCGTAATTATCTCATAAATTCCCATCACCTAAGGGAAACCTTATTTTTGTCAAAGGCAGTGAGTGCTTGAAGTTGATATATGGTTTTTGTCTCTACTTGGCTCTCAATCTAATGTCGGGGCCTCTACATGATTACCTACAAGATTTCCGATCTCCTGTTTCTTTGCTTCAATGTTATGGTGTAGTTCGATTGCACAAGCTCTTTAGCCATCTCTCGCTTCCGTTTAATGGATAAGTGATCGAGACTTATCACAAATTTATTAGCTATAGTGGTAAAGAAAAGAAAACTTTCCAGCTTTCTTGGTACCAAGGCAGGAATCATACATGATAGAATAGCGGTAGCCTACTATATCACTTGTTTCACTGCTTTTTTAACCGTCGTTCAGGGGGTTCTACAGCATATGTATGCCTTTTACCTTTGCTGGACTTTGTTAAAGTTGTACCCTAGGCTCTTTCTGGTTGAGCCCTACCGCGAAGCGCCTGCGTAGCCATCTTGTATTTATATGTATATTGAGACCCTCTGACATTGATGTGCTTGATGTACGGGTAGATCATCCAAGCTAAAGCCATACACTCAAAACTTGGATGAAAGTCGCATCAGACATATGATTTATAAGGGTCGTCACAACGGACTAGTTGTGCTATTGAGGTGTATAAAAGCTCCCATGCTGAGTATTGTTCAAGATGACTTACCATAGAGCACCTATTTCTTGATAGTGGATCACATGATGGGTTCGACATTGATACATAGCAAAACCCCCATAAGGTTTCACGAAGATGGTTTGTTCATTCTGTAAGTCATATGAGCTCCTGCTTTGTCTGCGTCCATATCGCCGAAACATTCAACTTTGTCCATCCCGCTGAAAACATTGAATTAATGCATCTCGAAGATGAACACAGACCCAACCCTCAATTTTACATCCATCTGGGACTTATCCACTGAACTTAACAACTGGGGATCTTCGTTGAAGGTGAGATGCCTTGTTTAACTCTACTTGCAACATTCTTTGCTAATCCTATTTTCTTTTACATTTTTTGCCTTCTCAATTTAGTGTATTTGAGAAGGCCAGGGATGCTGATAGCAAACATTGGCGGTTTCATTAACGTGCAGAGCCTAAGACACTATCTATATCAATTCCAACTCATGTACAGGTATGCCATTCGGAATTACATCTTGTAATGGTACTCAAAATGGCATCAATAAGCGTAAGCCATTATTGGACGACATGTGGTACTAGTACATGTTCTGCAGAGATTCAAGTGATGGTCCACTACATCGCCCTAATTACAAAAGGTGGCCGGCCTACTCTCATTATTGAAGCTGGCTATTCCCAGTCACTAAGTCAGCTAAGAAAGAAAATGAGGTGGTGGCTTTACAAGTCAAGTCATCAGATCAAAATTGTTCTACTTTCATGGTTTGACTGCCAGTCTCAGACCTCATAGAAGGGTGGGAAGAGAAAGTATGCCAAGTCCGTCCTGGCGTTACCCCAACGAGGGCTTCAAGCTGCATGTACTGTCGCAAACCATCGCTATCTCCAGGGCTGCAGATAGAACTCCGGCATCTTACAATGTGACTAGTGGAGCATTGTTGTTGAAGTTTGAACTGCTCTTCTTGAGAGTGGCCGGTATAGGATTTTGCGATAGGGTTTGAGACCGAATTGAAGGAGCTGAAAACTGAATAGCTTGCTTCCTTGATGTTTATACACAGGTTCATGATTCTACAGTTGTGAATAAGGTTGTGAATTAATGTCATGAAATGATAATATTGTGTCAAGTACATTCAAGAAACTCCCACTGTTGAAAGTTGATAGAAACGCCGTTGATATTCCAAATGACGTCAGAGATGCCATATAAATGCATCACGTGACGACAAGATAACTAAATTTCCAACTTTCATGTGAAGAAGTATCGTGGACTGTACTTGAATGAATTCGTGTATTTGTAGAACCAGGAACAAACCGAGATTGAGTCTTCGCATTGTCTCTTATCATGTTTCGTGGCTTCCGACCAAGCACCGGTTTTGAGCGCTTCTACTCATCCGCCAGAAAGCCGATTCAAGGTGCGGAAGATAAAGAATTTCGTTGATAGTTGCGCCGCTAATATATACTCGATACCTCGTTCACATAGAGTGCGATGTTCTTCTTTTGCACCAAAAGTCACCGTCTGGTGGCAAGTTCACCATGACGCCGCCAATCCGGCCAGACGAGAACATTAAGCTATCATTTGGTGCCTCCGTCTCGACCAATCTCCTCCTTCAACGAAACATATTGGATGCCATCCGTGATTCACGTGACCGTATTGTTGATATATATGAGCCAACACTACCTGCCTATATCCAGCACGCACCATCCCGCCTTGCGACACCAATCTATGCTCAAGACGCCAGTCTTATAACGTCTCTTTTCGACATCCACGCCGAAAAAGACACTCGGTCTCAAGATCCCGACGAGCCATCTTCTGCGCCCTTGGAAATCTTCGAAGCTGGCACTGGCATCGGTGGACTAACGCTGCATCTGGCCCGCGCCATACACGCAAGTAACCCGCCTGTGCCAAGAAAGCTTCGTGATGCGTTAGTGCGCGCGGAATACTCTATGCCCTCTGTTCGCGACAATGCCAACGAAGACTTGACGGAAGACCACCATGTCAAGACCTTTGTTGATCCGGATGTGCAGGTGCTATACGATGTATGGATGACCAAACGAAAAGCTGTGGTGCACACGATCGATGTACGCCATTCACACAGCCGTTACGCTCACAAGTTGATCCGCAATTTCCGGCATGCACAGTATCTCCTAGATATATCCTTCCACGTAATCGATATTGAAAAGTACATCAACAAGAGACTTGGCGAGAACGGCGGAAGGCCATTCCTCGATCATGCCTTCTTAGATCTTCCCGAGCCAGAAGCTCAGTTAGAGCCTCTTTTAAAGGCCCTCAAGACAGATGCTACGCTGATAGTATTCACACCCTCAATCACGCAGATTGCGCGCGTAATCAAATGGATAAACACTGGCCGCCAGGCTTTGCGTATGGAGAAAACATTGGAATTGCCACAGGCTACTAACAACGATAGTACGTTACGCATGGGCTCCGGTGGCCGTGAGTGGGATCTGAGATATGTGCAGACCAAGAAAGCACTGCGCGAGGTCACTCCCGATGAACATGATGGTGCAAATGTAGTAGAGCCGGAGGAAGTCTCCAGAGAAGATGATGTCCTTGTCTGCAAGCCACTTGTATATCAACGATTAGTTGGAGGTGGCTTTGTTGGAATTTTCCGTCGTCTTCTTGATAGAGAGCATAGAGAAGTTCATGAGGGATATATCAAGCCACCTAAGCAGGAGACCGCTGAATCTGAGACTAGGAACAGCGAGTCTCAAGGTGTCAAAGACACTGAGAATGCAGAGGTCGATATCGTAAAGCCTATAATTTAGGCTTACTGTAAGAGTTGATATGATTGTGTAAGATAGTATAAACATAAATTCACGCATTTACAGGAAGACAAAGTTCTTAGATGAAATCAAGGCGAGTAGTCACTCTCGCTGTATATATATTACGACTATTTATGTATAAAGGGCGAGGCCCCTAGGGCTCTCGAACGAAAGGAAGTAAAGGTACAATAAGAAAAGGGTTGATAGAAATGTACGTTGTAGTTTTTAGAGCTCAAAATGAGGAAGGCTGAGTATGAACACTCAAATAAACACTATTTTCCTCTAGTTGGCAATGTCACGAGCGTGGTGGCGAGCGCGACGACGGCGGCTGGAGCAGCCAGTAGAAGTAGGCTTGGCCGAAGCAACAGTCGATGAGGTAGCAGACGAGGCAGAGGTAGTAGAGGCAGCAGTAGTAGTGGCAGCAGCGGTAGAGGTAGTAGCAGCATAAGTAGGAGTAGCGACAGATGAGGTAGAAGCGGAAGTGGTGGCGGTAGCAGTGGCAGTTGAGCCGCTGGTAGTGCTAGAGGACGAGCCACCAGAGCTACCCTCCTCAGAGTCACCGTTGGCCTCGTGAGAGGTGGAGACAGCGCCAGACCACAGAGCAGGACCAGGAATAGTGTAGTTGGTGAGAGTAGTGTAAGGGTTGAACAGAATACCAGGCTCGGTGTTGGTGTAGAGCTCAGTTCCCAGAACACCCTCGGGGTTCTCAGTACCAGAACCGGTGACCTCGACGTTGAAGCACTGGGGGTAGTTCTGAGCACCGTTAGTCGAGCCAGCGGCGTGCATGGCAATGATCTCGTGACGGAAGACGTAGTTGCCAGCGGCCAGAGTAGGAGGCACAGTGGTAGTCCAGGTGTTGGCATCGTTGATCAGATCGGTCGAGGCCCAGGTCTGGGTGCTCAGGTTGATACCGGCATGATCAATCTTAACCCACTTAAGAGTAGTCTTGTCAACAGTAGTGCAGTCACCGTTGCAGTTGGCCACGTAGGTCATGACGGGGCCAATGTGTGATTCGGGCCAGGCGGTCCAGATATAATCCACCTTGCCACCAGCAGCTACCGACTTGGCAATGGTCTTACCGGGAGTGGCCGACTTGTGGCAGATGATGTCGGGGCTCTGGTAAGTCGAACCATCAACGAAGCCGTTGTCCAGATCCTGGGCAGTCCAGGCGGGAATGTCAGGAGGAGTCTTGGTGTAGGCATAGCTGAGCTGGAAGGCCTCTTGAGAAATACCATCAGTGGTCCAGTTGGTGACAGTGCCGTGAGCAGCAGTGCTAACGGCAAAGGCGCCGGCAACAGCAAGAATGGTAGACTTGAAGGAAGACATAGTGACTGATGTAAAGTGATAGAAGATGAGGAGAAAGACTCGAAGAGAAGTAGTTGGTAAGTCTAAAAGATTGTGGGATGATGGCTCACGCAGTGAGATCTAGATCAAGTAAAGATAGAAGTTAAATTTGGAAAAAGAATGAATGAATATCGAAAGCTTACACAGTAAGTCTTGAAAGGAGTGAAGAAGAGAAAGAGAGTGCAGTGAGTGTGGACTCAAGAGGAAAGACCAGAAGAAGAGACGAAGAGTCGCGATGTCTCCTTGTTTTATACTTTTTGGATATTTCCTTTCGTACCAATAGAGATGTCTCTATTGTCTCTGGAGGCTACTGTACCACTTACTATGTCTAGATGTCGTCGCATCTTGTTCAACTGTTACCGCCTTTACACCTCCTGTTGTATCCGCTCCTGCCAGACTTGTTGATACAACACTAGCCTATACTGCTTGTAAGTTGATAGTTGACTTTCAGGGATGTTTTTTTTCTTTCCTATTTTCCATTTTAGGCTTGTAAGTCCTTAATCTCAGTTGACTCAGGACAAGAGGGGAGGGTGGGGCGTGCAAGGTAGGCCAGGCGACTTACATCGTTCCGTTTGGAGGGTAGTTAGTTTCCCTCTGACCCTCTTCATCTAATGGGACGCCTACAGAATATGAAACACGCCAGTTACACTAAAACTTTCCTGACAGCACACCACATCAATATTCTCGCCAAGCAATAGCAACTACTCTCCATGTTCGTCTCGTAGCCAATACTATTGCCTTGACTTATCAGTCAGGGTCTTCGCACTGGAGCTTTGGATAATCATTTTCTACCACTTTTCTACCGGTTTTTCAAGTACGTGAATGAAGAAAGATATGTAAGGTTTTATCAAATTCACGTCACATTAACAAGAAGGAATGGGCATAAGTATGTATACAGATATGTATTAGGGAATGTATTGTACATAAATACAAGGAAGCCTATCGAAGCAAAACAATTGAAGTTAGTAGTTCACCACACTCCCTACCATTCAACTCCCGTTGATTCTGTATTATGATGGGAGTTATTCGTCAAACTCTCTCGAATAGTGATATTCTGTGTGCCATTTGTATAATTTCATATCAAGAGTCACAGGGAAAGCAATGGGCTATAGCTAGAATCTAATCGACGTGTAATTCATGAAAGAGGTGGCTGTTACATGAAAGCGATAACTTTTCGATATAAGCGGTGACTGATATATCACAAACAAAGATTCAGACTCTTTTTAGACTTAATTAACCATAACAAATGTTCTGTATCTCAGTGGCCTATCACTGATGAGAAGTAGGTTGTCCTTCTTACATTGTATACTAGTATTAGTTCAGGGCTGTGTATCTTAGGATACCGAGGTGCTACATAGCTATCAGAGCTCCATTTCCACCTTGATAAAATTGAATGAAAAAAGAAAGAAAAAAAAAAAAGCCGTCTTTTTTTCGCCTAAACCAGTGCTATGCTTTCTCTCCAGTCCGGAGTTTTCATTCCTAAATTTCTTTTTCTTTTTGCTGTGTTCCACACTCAGCGTCTAATCTCCTACAGCGGTTATCAAGACCAATATCATACCATGGCCCTACATTACTGATATACATATGTACATGTATGTAGTTTATCTCTTCGTGGTCTATCTCGTCATGGTATATATCTTCATGGTCTTCTTATCCCGAGTCTTTATCTTCGTTACAATCTTGTCACCTCTGCAGGGTCATCAAAGACGAAGATACGTTCAAGATCATCAAGTGAAACCCCAGATAAATCGTCCCATCTTTGGTAACGAGTTATTTCTTGGCACATGAAACGATGCGCCATATAAACACTGTCAGGTCTTTCCCCTGGGTTTTTCTCTTCCATTCTGCAGGGCTTGGTCTAAGCTCTTTCACTCTCATCAACCTTTCCCCGAACCATACTTCATGTCATGTCATCGCTTCTCCTTACTGATGCCAGCCGCCCACTAGCTTGCTTCAAACTAGAAACTCGGTAAACACCCAAACAATTTACTTTGCACCATATCATTGTATATTACCATGTCAGGTCTAGCGCCCGGGTCATACAAAATCAGGCATGTGCGTTTCTGGCCCGGCGGGAGGGGTTTTTCAACAGAGGACGAAAAAGGGCTTCAACTCCGAAGGCCCGTCGTCTCACCATGTTAGCCTACCGAAGGTTGAATAACGGAAAATAAGCATATTGTCCGCCTAATATGATTTTGATGCTTGCTAGTCCCTTTGCCAACGCATTATCGCCTACCTAGCATACCACAAGTCTCCCAAGTCATGCAATTGCTACTACTAGTGCTAGCGGGAAATATAACTCTATACGAGAAAAGCATAATATACTCGGTATGTGTGTGTTGTGCGTCCTGACACAACCGTATTTCCACAAATTAGTTATTCTTCCCGACACCACAACGAAAAACACAGACACGCCCTATTTGTGACACACAGATGCATGGCGGAAAGCAAATGTTCACCAAGGCAATACATGCACACAGCATTACGCGCTGTAAATCACTCTATTCTACACTACAACTCTATCTGCAACAATAATAGCCTGTTCGTAACAAACGCAACATTCAATTTTTCAGCAAACACCCGCGTCCCAATGATACCTTAACACCATATTCCTGATATCCTAAACTCAGTCTGTTAGCCCTTGACCACCTTGTCCCGAAGCAAAGGGACACAACAGAGAGCCAAGGCGGGTCAAGACAGCTGGCAGCTTCCTTTTTCCTCCACTTCAGTATCATAAAACCTTGAGTACGAATTTGGGTCGAGGTCCATGCTCAGGGTATTTCTTGTCTAGGCAGAGAAAAGTCCTCCTATATCAACTACATGTTATTCTGTAAATCTACTGTCAGTCTGAAAATCACTCATCCGATGATCTTCTTACACACCCCTACACACTCTCCCCTCTTTAACGGTTTCTCCTCTTCTGTAGACAGCTCAATGTGTCTGGTTCCCTTACTTCGGGCTCTAACTAAACCTATCGTTAGCGTTGGAAAAACAATAAATAAATATTTTTTTCGCGTTCTTGTTTATCCTTGATCTGTCGTTTCGTATAAACCTTAGTGAAGCGGATGACTATTATGTTGTCTTTAACCCTAAATAACGACATTGTTATACGTATACATGTATGTATCCACAAAATTGTAGAAGAAATGTTCCATATCGGCCTCTTCTGTTCTCTTATAAAATAGTATCGACGTAACTGTAACAAAGAAGTAGCAACTGGATTGCATCCCATCTCAATCCAAATTATCCAGAGGAGTCCTCGCCTCCATCAACATCCGCAAACTATATCATGCTTTGACTTTATTCCCTCTTCGTAGTCTTTATCACATCTCATACCAACCAAGATTTGATATACATGTACGTATGTCAGAAAAGTCTCAGCTTACTTAGTTTCGTCTAGTCTTGCATGAACTTGACCGAGGCCATATTCCTTCAGAACCACCACATCACACGTCCTGGTTTTGATACTGTTAGTCAATGGACGCTGACCCTCTCTTTTTCAAAGCTTAGCTACTAAAAGATCGTCCAGTACGCTATCACCATCACACCCCCTTGCTGTCTTCTTCAGGGTCTAGAACAAGAAAAAGAAAAAAAAGAAAGAGACCGACAAATCCAAAACAATACGTTCTGTTTTCTGTCTTTCAGATCCCCTGTTTGTCTCCTTCGTCCGTTCTCTTGGCAATATTGTCTCTCGCTACTCTCATAATTCTCCACCGTGGTAAACACTGGAGATGCGAAGCCCCTTCTTGATCTCCTTTCTAGGAGGCTTTATTTTTCTCTAGGTATCAGGGCAACTGACTTAACAGTCCAAAACTTCATTTTCCGAAAGTAACATGAAATTACGAAATGGTTGGTAAGTAAATAGAGAAGATACATGCTTCCTATCGCCACCAGTTACTATATCATCTTGAGTGCTATAGATACTCTAATACTCCTACGCGCCCAAAATTAAAAGTACAAATAGTTCTTGGCTTGATGCTGTCTACTTTGGCACAGTTGTGGATATTATATGCGTCCTCACCAACGCTTGACTATCTTGGTTGGCTGTCACTAATTCTTGGCATTGTTCTTCATTAGTAGAAATTCTGCTATATAAGGAAATGCATCAACGTATCTTTGCTGATCCCCATGATGACACTTGAGATACACAAAGTACGTGCTTATTTGTATTATTTCAAAGTCGAAGATTCTTCTACTTACTTTACTCAAGCCATCTTCCATAACTTTCTATGTTGTTCGCGTGATACTGCCAAAGAACAACACCCCTTAACAGATAATACGACATTACCATCGAAAGTCTCCTATCAATTGTCCATCCATAGATACTGTGATAGAAATCCCGCTCGGTTCCCGTCCTACTACGCTACATGTCATGTAGTTACAATATCATGGACTTTGGGGTTTCCACTACATATATGTACTGCTAGAATAGTTTTGTTTCTCTTACATACATACATACCTATGTAGATCTGTAATGGCAAGACTCTCACGCGCCGTGGCCAGCGTAAAGCTTCAATTGACCAATATCGAGATAAAGATCAAATGAGACGAGACGACTATATAATTACCCACATACATACATACATATACAAATTATCAATTCATCCTTTAGAAAGGTTACAAGTGGCAGAAACCCAAACTATCTTTTGATGTTAAGCTTCCAGTACAGATAACCAGCAAAATTCCGTGACCGGTATTGTTTCAAGATACGCTGTCAACCAAAAGTTTTATAAGTCGGCCTGTTAATGTCCGCACACGGCCCTGGATACATCTAGTAAGACATACTTATGTGGTCGATACCAATATACACATATCCGTATAGCAAGCGTCTCACCACTAATGGTCACCATTTCAACTATCACTAGATAAACCCCGATAGAGCTAGACATAGGACATGTGGCCCAAAATATTAGTTACAGTTTGAGACGGCATCAGTCATCTTCTAATTCTTCACTTCTTTAAGTATGTAATACATGTCTTTGTCTGCATAATTCGTTTGTCCATGATGGTGGCTTATCTCCCCTTATTATACACTTTTACGGCTGTTCTTACTTACCGCCGTTGGTAACTGATGGGCTTCGTTGGACGTCTTAATTCGAAGTCTTAGTATAGCTGTATCTTTTGGGGCTTATTGAATCCGCCACTAACCAAATGCCGAGACAGCATGACATTTTGAACGTGCCTACTTGTGAGATAATGAGACATTAAGACCGAGGTTGATTACTTATCCTTTCAACTTCCATACTTTGTAACAAGATAGTGAATCAATACAAGACTTGGCTGATTTTAGTCCAGTTTTAGGCATAATTATAAACTTTAACATAATGATCATATTAATCTTGACTATTCTAGATTGTTCTCTAGTCATGGATATTACTCTACGGAACAAGGGCAACAACATATGTATATAACATGGATAAGCAGTATAAGCTCAATTTATACCGATAAAGTTGGTAGTACGTGCTAATTGAACCACTACAAACCCTAAACCCTAGAAAGTCGTCCCGCAGAAAATTCAAACCAAGTTTTTTTTTTTCTTCCCAAACACCAAGACATCTTTCTTCCACAACACAAAAAGTGAGTATATCTCCATATAGAATGAAGAACAGATTGGATGTTGACCACGATGGGATTCGAACCCACAATCTTTTG
This sequence comes from Davidsoniella virescens, assembly GCA_001513805.1. Taxonomy (NCBI): domain Eukaryota; kingdom Fungi; phylum Ascomycota; class Sordariomycetes; order Microascales; family Ceratocystidaceae; genus Davidsoniella; species Davidsoniella virescens. The sequence goes on from LJZU01000110.1 coordinate 40,034, forward strand.
ATTCGTAGTCAAACGCCTTGCCATTGGGCCACGCGGCCAATCGTTATTTGTACGGTTGCTAGTTGAGTTTCTATTGCACATCAGAGGCACGTGTGCTCACACGTGACCATAATAATGCTGCAAAAAAATTAAGAAAAAGGGATTTCCTATCTGCACAAGCAATTTTGACTATTCGCACATGCATATAGACCTACACTGCCTATTTGGGACACCGTCTCTATTTCTGCCGCTTGTGTGCTCACTTTTTGAAGAGATGTTCTGGAATCTACTTGAATCACAATTTAGTGACCATCCAGTTCTCAGATATGTATCTCCAGAAGCAGTACCATCTAAAACAAGCTAAATTTGGCCAGTCGTTATACCTACACCTATAGAAACTACGGTAAAGAACCAGACAGAGCCTGCTCAGCAACAGCTGAATACTTATCTAGTAATGGCAATGGCAACTTATTTATGGTGTTTGAGTCCATCCAGTAGGTCATAAATGGGTATAAAGAGGCTTGTATTGTTGAGTATGGCAGCATGGAAAATTGTGTTTCGGTTTACAGTCTTCATCATGGTCTAAGAATCTCAACCATCCAATGAATTACGACTGCAACAATCTGTCTTTGCAATAGACTTCAAGCACTAGATCAATACCAATCATTATAATGAGCATGTATACATGTACATGCATCTAACTTTGTCTGATTTGAGTTTGTTCCCTGTCTATCTAATTCACTTTACTCCGTGATATTAATTAGGTGATGATACTATCATGTATAACTGAATTCCATACATAAACCAGAGCCTTTGTCTTTATCTTATATGTAGATACCAAATAGGCTTGGAACTTTCACAGTGAGGTTTGTTTTTTTTATTTTTTTTTCATCTAGAATTCGATACTTTTTGAGAATTCGAAAAAGGTCGAAAAATAAATATTAAAAAAGTCAAATTTAAGGTGGTGTCCAAATAGGCAATATGGGTCTAGGTGCTTGTATAGATAGTCAAAATTGCTTGTGCAAATAGGAAATTCCCCGCAAAATTTAAAGCTTTTCATCTACAAAATTCATCTACTAGGAACCGTTTGATAACATGTATCGACTCGGTTAGTTACTACGATCTTAATAACGGCTTAGAAAAAGTAATCATAGGATTCAAGGACTTTAGTAGGGCTATGTGAGTCTAAAAAAATGCGTACAGAAATAGTTCAGAAGGACAACAGATGAATGCATCTAAAAAAATCTATGCATAGAAAATATCTAAAATATCTACTGTGTGTGAAAAAATAAACGCTAGTATAAAATGCAACGAAAATTGTACACTCTACGCACTCATGCCTACAAATAATCCACGATAATTCATACTGCAAGGCAACAAGATAATAGGTAACCATATTAAAATAGGTGACGAATAATTATGCTCCTTACAACAGTCCGACTGAGAGGATATTACTCAACTGGAACTAATGTTTGTTGGTTGATACATATATCTTGAACTTCACCACGAATGAATTACAGCGTCTTTTGCATGCACATTACAGATGGGATATACTAGTGTTTTTGAAAGATACTTCCAATTACGAATCTCATAAAATCATGACAACTAATAAAAAAACTATGAAAAAAGGAACTAGAATACACCTCCGCACTACAAAAGGTGAAGGAAGAATGTCTAGCCCGAGGCGCCTCACCTCTAAGAGAAGAGAAGCCAAGAAGGCCCCATTCCATGCCTACCAGAATTTCTAGAAATATTCACCCCAACGCCGCAAGAAAAGAAAATATTGTTATGATTTTTATTTCGTTGTTTTTAAAAACCGCGACATGGTCTCTTCCTCAAGAAAGCTTCATGCTTAAACAACCTGATGGTATCGAGAGGCAAGAAAATTAGTCGACTTCCTCCATGTTGGAGTCGCCGGCCTCGACGGCGGGAGCGTCGGTAGCAGCAGCAGCCTCCTCCACATCATCGCTATCGACGTTGAGGCCAACCTGGACAAGCTTGTGGATGCGCTCAGCGAAGCCGGAGGGCTCCTCGATGGTGAAACCGGAGACCAGCAGAGAGGTCTCGTACAGCAGCTGGACGATGGACTTGAGGTTGCGATCGGTCTCACCGTCGGACTCGATCTTGCTCTTCAGCTCCTTGATGATGGGAGACTTGGGAGAGATCTCGAAGGTCTTCTTGGACGACATGTAAGAAGACATGGAGGTATCACGCAGAGCCTGAGCCTTCATGATACGCTCCATGTTGGCAGACCAACCGAACTGACCGGTACGGATGGCGCAAGGAGCACCAACCAGCTTGTGAGAGACAACAACCTTCTCGACCTTGTCGCCGAGGATGTCCTTCAAGGACTTAGCAAGGCCTTCGAACTCCTTCTCCTCGGCCTCACGGGCAGTCTTCTCCTCCTCGGTCTCCTCAAGATCGAAGTCCTTAGTGATGTCGACTAGCTTCTTGCCCTCGAACTCCTTGAGCTGAGTCATGGCGTACTCATCAATGGGGTCAACCAGGAAGAGAACCTCAAAGCCCTTGTCCTTGAGGGAATCCAGGAAGGGAGACTTGGAGACAGCGTTCAGGGTCTCACCAGTGATGTAGTAGATGTTCTTCTGCTGCTCGGGCATGCGAGTGACGTAATCGGTCAGGGAAGTCAGCTCATCCCCAGACTTGGTGGAGTTGTAGCGCAGCAGCTTGGCCAGGGTAGCGCGGTTCTGGGAGTCCTCGTGGATACCAAGCTTGAGGTTCTTGGAGAAGGCAGTGTAGAACTTGTCGAAGTTCTCCTTGTCCTCGGCGATCTCGTTGAAGAGCTCAATGGACTTCTTGACGATGTTCTTCTTGATGACCTTCATGATCTTGTTCTGCTGAAGGGTCTCACGAGACAGGTTCAGGGGAAGATCCTCGGAATCGACGACACCCTTGATGAAGCTGAGCCACTCGGGGACCAGGTCAGTAGCATCATCAGTGATGAAGACACGGCGGACGTACAGCTTGATGTTGTTCTTGGTCTTCTTGGTCTCGAACAGGTCGAATGGAGCACGCTTGGGAACGTACAGGATAGCACGGAACTCAAGCTGACCCTCAACGGAGAAGTGCTTGACAGCCAGGTGGTCCTCCCAGTCGTTGGACAGAGACTTGTAGAAGGCGGCGTACTCCTCCTGGGAGATGTCAGTAGGGTTACGAGTCCAGATGGGCTTCTGCTTGTTCAGCTCCTCCTCCTCATTGACAGTCTCCTTGATCTTCTTGGTCTTAGGCTTCTTCTCCTCAGCCTCATCATCAACCTCCTCGATCTTGGGCTTCTTGTCATCCTCCTCGGTGACCTCCTCAACCTTCTCGGCATCCTCATCGGGGACCTCCTTCTCAACCTCCTTCTGGACGTGGAGGTAGATGGGGTAAGAGATGAACTCGGAGTGCTTCTTGATGACCTCCTTAATGCGAGACTCCTGCAGGTACTCAGTCTGCTCATCCTTCAGGTACAGGATGATCTTGGTACCGCGGGAGATCTGAGGGCCCTCAGTGTCGGTGGCGATGGAGAAAGTACCACCGGCGGCGGACTCCCAGACGTACTGCTCGTCATCGTTGTGCTTGGAGATGACCTTGACCTTGTCGGCGACCAGGTAGGCGGAGTAGAAACCGACACCGAACTGACCAATCATGGAAACATCAGCACCGGCAGTCAGGGCCTCCATGAACTGCTTGGTACCGGAACGGGCAATGGTACCCAGGTTGTTGACCAGATCCTATCCGATGTGTTAGTATAGTGAAAATGCATAGATGAGCTGATTATAGTTTAATAAACTTACGGCCTTGGTGAAACCAATACCAGAGTCTTGGATGGTCAGGGTCTTGTTCTCCTGATCGGGGATGATGTCAATACGGAGATCCTTGTTGGAGTCCAGAACACTGGAGTCCGACAGGGACTGGTAGCGAATCTTGTCGAGAGCATCGGAGGCGTTGGACACCAGTTCTCTGAGGAAAATTTCCTTGTTAGAGTAGACGGTGTTGATAATCAGCGACAGCAGCTGAGAGATCTCAGCCTGGAACTCGAAGGTCTCAGACATGATGAATCGTGTGGTCTGCGTGTGGTCTAGATGGAAAGGGGTCTATCGTAGAAATTGTTAGTGGGATGTTGAATTTTTTTTTTCTTCGGTAGTCAAGTAAAAGCTTGGTGGGATGTTTGGCGAAGTGAGGGGCAGTAAGTAAACCAAGTGGGATGGATAAGCCACACCCTGTCAATAGTCAATGATACGCGGGGTGTGCAGATGCAATGACAATGGCACATCAAGACAGCCAAAGAAAGACTTGATATGACAAAGCTGGTCAAAGTTACAACGAGTGTTGTTATACCAACTGTATCGTCTCCGGGCTTATGTTGGTGCTAGACGGCTGGTTTTGAAGGGCTCTGAATAGAGGGTAGAGGACTTGAAACTTACATCAGAATGTAAACAGAGAGGTCAACCAACGATATTGGCACTGGCCTTTTGAACTAACGAAAAGAAAGAAAGGAAAAAAGATTTGGTTTCGATTGAGCTGAGGAAGAAAAAAGATGGGAGGGGAATGGAACAAGTCGATGGTGCAGCAAGCAGGTTCTTAAATATGGCAGTTTCTCTCTCTGGTGCCGTAGGGCCCAACGATTCCATGAGATTCCATCCAGCGATGTCCCTACTATCAGAAAACGGCAGCGGGCAGGGCATCCACTATACGGGCAGTGTAAGCTTATTGGCCCAGCCAGTACTAACCATCATGGATTATTGGGAACGCCTAGAAAGTTCGCTTGTACCCCCGCAGTACCTTTCCAGGGGAAGTTTCAGCGACAGAGCGCTCAATAGGCAGAAACAAGGGTTAGTTTCGCTGTAGAATCGCATGGAACCAGCGCCAGAGGTACTCGCAAACTACTTGGACGTGAACCACTTGAACGCCTTCCACAATCGCCCAGCAACGGAGATAGCGACGGGCTATCCAGAATTGAGACTACGGACAAAAAAGTTACTACGGATGCACACTATACTAACAAGCAACACTTCTATTGGCGGGTGGTGCTACCAACGGCATCAGCAGCCGCTGGAGGCTGCATAGAGGCTGAAAAGGCAAAGAACAATTTTTGACGACGCAACAACATGGCATGGCTAGCCATCGCCAGGCCAGGGTTTGTGGTTGCACAGAGGCGATATCCAGCGCAGTGAATTACGCATCTTTTCTTCTACAAGATTCCCTAATTTAAACTATCAAATGCTGTTTTGAGTGTAATCAATCATGAAGCCACCAGAAGAGCATATGAGCTAAGACTGTTGTCGAATATTCCAGGTCAATCTCATGTCAACATCGAAAATCTTGCCCCATGATAGCCATGGCCATTAACTATTTTGGCTTCAAATTACTAGGCAATATCTGAAGTAAGCGCGGGGCATGTTGAGGGGTAATAAACAACAAACTACCCACTAGGAACGGCCAGGCTTTGGCTGAGTTTCTAGCAGGTTCCATGGAAACGCCCAGTAGCAAAAAGATGCACTTTGGGCACTCATCATAATTCAAGGCCGCAAACAGAAAGTGAGCGCAAATGGGCTAAGCCAGCCTACAGCATGATACTGCATTGTCGGGCTAGATTTGAATATAGAAATCAGCAAGATGTTTCATTGAGATGTTTGTCTAGCTAACATGGCATAGCAGTATGTAAAAAGATGATACAAAAAATAAACCCTGTACCTATAATTTCCAATTTAGGAGGGCCATGTCTAACGATATCGCCACCTTTGCAAAACACTACAGCCAGTTTTTTTCAGAGTGGCAAACTAAAACGGTTAGTGAGCTAGATCATTAGGGTTGCATATGGCCAAACCCTTTTTGACAGATCGGAGAAGCCTAGCTTCCATCTTTGTGATGAAGCTCTTTTACCGTCACATGTTAATGTTGGCCTGAAAACAACAGCAATCTTATGTGATTGGAAAGCTTACACACAATATGGAAAAATTTACTCAATTCCGCGATAGAGGTTAGTATATCAGTGAAAAAATTCAAGTCTCCATATACTAATACTTCAACGTTAGGCACGGGTGTGTCGCCGTTCATGCCCATAAAGCTGAAAGCTTCTATCATCACCAAGCTATTCCAGACCATCATATTTCTCGTCCGACTCCCCATCTTCCTCGCATACGCAGCCTTTTATTTCTTGGTGCTGCACTTCCTACCGGTGCCGCAGTTTTTGCGCAAGCTATTCCTCTGGATCTTTCTGGCGATACCTGGAATTTTCTGGGTCGACCTCCAGCTCCATGGCGTGAGACGCGGCACCTTGGCGAGTCAGCCTCCTGGCCGTGTACCGCGCGGTGGCGACGTGATTGCCGCCAACTACACTAGTCCCATCGATGCCGTCTATCTATCGGCAGTGTTCGATCCCATATTCACACAGTCATTTCCGGGAACGCGCAAGGTGCAACAAATCAGCCTCTTGGGCGCTGCTCTGCGTGCGTTGTCTTCCGTATTCGAAACTGCGCCGAGCGATGCTGTTCTCGTTGACATCTCTGAGTTGCAGCGTAAGCATCGCAACCGTATTATCCTTGTGTTCCCTGAATGCTCGACGACCAACGGCTCTGCTATCCTCCCGTTAAGCCCTAGCATTGTTTCTGCTAAAGAAAATGCTCGCATATTCCCTCTAAGTATACGGTATCTTCCTAACGACGTGACAACCCCTATTTCTGGGGCTTGGGGATCATTCCTTTTCTTCCTTCTAAGCCATCTTTCTATTTGTATCCATGTGCGCATCGCCGAGGCTGTCGTCAATACAGTTGCCGGTGAGAAGAGCAACGAAGGCCCTATTGCGTACGATGAGGAAGAAGTCATATCACAGGTATGTGATGCGCTTTCTAGATTAGGTCGTAGCGCCAAGGTTGGCTTGACTTTGAAAGACAAAATCAACTTCAACAAAGCTTGGTCCTCTAGAAAGTGATATCGCTATGCTTGTATCATTTATATTTCGCAAGATATAAGGCATTTGTACATAGCTAAATAGGATAGAATTTCAAGATATATCTTATATTGCTTTCTCACACGAGTAACTAAATCATACAGGAGTCCCGAAAAATGAAACGTGACAACGAGTTAAACATAAACCATTTTATGCGCCTGAGACCGTACCTCGATCTCTCCGAATCCACCCATACTTGATCACGTATGGTTATGCTATTGATTTTTTTTGGCCTTTTTGTGTGTTTGTGTGTGTCTATAAATACAGCTCCGTTAGCTTTCAGCGGTGATACTTAACAAAGGCAATGATGATTTATTTGTCAGTAATGCAACCGCGGCTAGCATCGCTGACCAGAAGCGAGTACTTTCTCAGAGTACCACGCTTGGCCCAAGGTCTAGGCTCGGGCTTAACCCAAGCAGCCTTGCGCTTAGACATCTCCTCATCGGGAATGACGAGGTCCATTAGACGCTTTTCGGCGTCGATGATGATGCGGTCGCCGTCACGGGCTAGGGCTATGGGGCCACCCAAGAAGGCTTCGGGGGTGACGTGACCAATTAGGAAACCGTGAGAACCACCTGAGAAACGACCGTCGGTGATCAGGGCACAGTCTTTGCCCAGACCAGCACCCATGATGGCCGAAGAAGGCTTCAGCATTTCAGGCATACCGGGGCCACCCTTGGGACCCTCGTTACGGATGATGACGACTGTCTTCTCACCCTTCTTGATCTCACCGCGCTCCAGAGCAGCGATAAAATCGTCCTCAGCCTCGAAGCAGCGAGCGAGACCCTCAAATCGGAGGCCCTCCTTACCGGTGATCTTGGCAACGGAACCACCGGGAGCCAGCGAACCGTACAGAATCTGAAGATGACCGGTGGGCTTTATGGGCTGGCTAGCGGGGCGGATGACATCCTGGCCATGGGGGAAACCGGGCAGAGACTCGACGTTCTGCTTCAGAGTCTTACCAGTGACGGTCATGGCAGAACCATCGATGAGACCCTCCTTTAGCAGGAACTTGATAACGGCGGGGGTACCACCGATCTTGTGAATATCTTCGAAAACGTACTTGCCGGAAGGCTTCAGGTCAGCCAGGAATGGAGTACGGTCAGAAACGGCCTGGAAATCGTCGATAGTGAGGGGTACACCGACGGCATCAGCGATAGCAAGCAGATGCAGAACAGCGTTGGTGCTTCCACCCAGAACAGTGACCAGGGTCATGGCGTTCTCGAAAGCGGTGCGGGTCATGATATCGCGGGGGCGAATATCCTCCTTGAGCAGGTTGCGGATAGCGGGACCGATGCTGGCACACTCGGCAACCTTCTCAGGGGACTCAGCGGGTCTGGAAGAACTACCGGGCATGGTCATACCCATGACTTCAATGGCAGACGCCATGGTGTTGGCAGTGTACATGCCACCGCAGGCACCACCACCAGGGCAAGCGTTGCGGATAATGTCATAACGCTGCTCCTCAGTGATCTCGCCAGATATGTACTGACCGTAGGCCTGGAAGGCAGAGACAATGTCGATGGGCTTGCCGTCCATGCTGCAACCAGGCTTGATGGTACCGCCGTACATCATGATACTAGGGCGGTTGACACGGCCCATAGCGATAGCGACACCAGGCATGTTCTTGTCGCAACCAGGGATGGAGATGTTGGCATCGTACCATTGGCCGTTCATGACGGTCTCGATACTGTCGGCGATGATCTCTCTGGACTGCAGCGAGAAGCGCATACCGGAGGTACCCATGGAGATACCATCCGACACACCGATAGTGTTGAAGCGGTAAGGAACCAGACCAGCCTCGGCGACGGACTTCTTGATGACCTCAGACTGGGCCAGAATATGCATGTTGCAAGGGTTTCCCTCGTACCAAACGGACGAGATACCAATCTGCGCCTTGTTCATGTCTTCGTCCGTGAGACCGGTGGCGTACAGCATGGCCTGTGATGCGCCCTGTGACTTGGGCTGGGTGATGGCTGACGAGATTTTGTTAAGCTTCGGCTCCTCGAAGCGAGAGGCGGCGGCGGAGAACATGCGCCTGTAGAGAAACACGGTAGGTTAGCAGGGTGTAATCTGAGATGGCTTATGTGGTATATCGAACGAGAGGGTATAGCCAGATAGCATAACTTACCGTTGGGGAGCTTGAGCAGCAGCTCTCAGAGCTTGCGCCCGAAGCTGAGTACACCGGCTAAGCATGATGAAATGTGAAGTGTGCTGAAAATGAAACAAGAAAATAAGATAATGATGATAAAAAAGAACGAGACGGATATTTCTGTCTTAATACGGCAGCTTCTATTTAAAAATATAGTTGGTCAGAATTATAAACGCGGAAGATTCTGTGAGTCAAATCCTCACGGTGTCCGCGTTGTGGTTTAGTTTTTCTAATAATAAAAAGTTTAAAGAAACCCTCCAAGATCACAGGGAAGATCACAGGGACACACAAAATGCGGAAAGTCTTTATTAGAGGAAACGAGAACAGGAAAAATCGAAGAAAAAAATAAGGCCGGGGAAATGGAGTGAAGGAATAGAACACTGTACAAGGTCGGATTGTCTTTTTTACGGCCTCGAACAATTTGTTTCCAGCCATCAAGTTACGTCTAGTTTGTACTATAAATCCCAATTATGAAATGCTGCTTAACATGCCTGACTCCACTTGCCGTTAGATTTTTCTCTGTCACTAGTTCTTAGACTTGGATGAATCTAATCAATGCCAAAACAGCCCTTCTAGTTCCAGACCTTAGAAATGGGATACCGCAAGCTTGCATGTGTATATTCCTAACTAGACATTTTCAGGATGGCTTCAAAAGCTAGACATCTATCTTGATTATCAACTGAATATTTCTTGGAGACTCAGAGGCTCAACCGGCCAATGGCGATGTCGGCTGCAATTTTTCTGTGTAATCTAGCCGGCGTTGTCAAAGTGGAGCCGTGCCGTTCACAAGCTGTCAAATCCACTGTCTCTGATTGGCTCTAGATCCATGCAGTAATTGTATGCCCTATCCGCATGCGGCATTTCAGGTTAATGTTTTATCGGGTCTACCTCACCAATCTCCTAGGCACTATACAACAATCATTAACGACAAACAAACACAAGATAGCTATCTTAATCTTAGTCGATTTGACTATTAAAAGGAGTCACTAATAATACTTGACATAGATAATCTTTATCATATCAACTTCATGAACATGGCCCTCTTCATGCTTGGATAATGGTCTGATGAAGCATTGTTTTTGAACTTTGTTACCATAGGTGAGCAAATATTAACCCGGCAGGCCATTGCGACCTTAACTTTGACTAGTGGAATATAACCAAATGCCTGTATCACTTCATAACGTGTTTGTTCATAATCATTCAGTGATATTCGTGATACAAAACTGCCCATACATTACACCCATATACTATCTTAGTCTTAACACAATGCAAAAAATACTGCTTTATACGCATTCCATCAAGATGCACCAAAAAAGAAAGACCGCCGCCATACTAACTATCAAATGCAGCCATGAGAAACTGGAAATACAGTAATTAAAAAGAACGAGAAAGACACAAGCAGCAGGCGCAAGATATATGACCTGTATATTAGAGCCGGAAGAAGAAGAGAAATAGTATAAGAAAAAAATCCCCAAGAAAAGCAAAGCAAAACGCCCCGTATCCCAGGTATCATCCAAGTTGTCATAACAGTCCTCACTTTTACTTTACCTTCTTTCGCCGAGAAAGGGCACCCTTACTCTCAAATAGCCATCCATCTAATGAGAATCTACCAATACCGTGAACCCGATGTCGTACCAGAGAACCCCCCTCATGTCTCGCGCAGCTTCTTCGTTGACTTCGCCTGCCCAATATGAGTATTGTGAACCTTGGCCGCAAATCTCAAACTCGTCAATGTTTCCTTCAAGTGGGCTTCTAGGGGTGACATCATGACAAACATTAGAGTCTTGCTGTTTCCACCCAACGAGTACTGGAGGAGATGAGTCAACTTTGAGTTGCGATATGGCACATGAGTTGACCCTTTGCCTAGCGCATCAATGACATCACCAAGACAAGATAGCGACTTATTGATGCTCTGCGTTTCTTTCATCCGATCTCCCTCAACCTGGGAGTGCTTCAGGCGTTCAGAACCAGCCAAATCAACCAGGTTCAAAGTACCTTCACACTGCTCCCCAGTCGCAGTGTTCTTGCCAAACAGCTTCAAGATGAAGACACTGTGTGACCGAGACGAGCGCTCGTTGGCCTTGGTAGCAGCGACAGAACGGTTGTTTTGTGCCTCTGCTAACATGGTCTCAACATTGTCTGGCGAGGTGAGCTCAACCGTCTTGCAGTTGACGATTGTCGTCTGCTTGCGGATGTCGTCGTGGCGTATATCAAGCTTCTTTGCCTTGGGATCGGCAGCTGTCAGAAGGTCGTTGAGTTCTTCGTTGTACACCTCGACAAAGCTGCCTTCCATGGTGTACTCCCAATACGTTTCCTTCAGCTTTGTCACCGTTTCATAGATCATATGAGTGGCACGAGGAATCATACCATCCACTGACGACATGGTGAAAGTCTTGCCTGAACCCGTTTGGCCGTAGCAAAAGATGCATACGTTGAAGCCATCCAATGCGCTCTGAACCAACTGTGAAATCTCTCCAAAGATCTCCTCGTTGTTGATGACGGGCGAGAATACACGGTCAAACTCGAAAGGATAGTCCTTGCGAGACACGATACCCAGACTACTTTTCTCCTCGGGACCCATAACACTGATCTTGGCTGAGGATTGCTCGCTGTCAGGGAATTCAATTTGCGCCGAATCACCCTCAGTAGCGTCAACGACTGGGCGAACTCTGCACATTACGCGGATATTTCCTTTCAGTTCTTGATACTTGTTGAATAGGATACGACGCTCAGTTTCCTCCTTGATCAACTTCTTTTGGGATATCTCGGCGATCTTCTGTGCCTCCTGCAGCTTGGTTTCCATGGTAGCGAAGGAATCGCTCTGTGCCTTGCTATCAGACTCCAGAAACTCGATTTGCGCTTTGAGAGAGCTGATCTTGGCCTCCAAAGTGACGTTAGCAGCGGACAATTCGGCGAGATTCGCCTGCAGACTGGTCTTGACAGACTGCCCCAAAGTAACCTCACTCTTGAGAAGATCAATCTGAGTACGCAGATCGTTCATCTCACTATCTTTCTTGGAGATTGAAGAACTGAGATCTTTTTGGCCATTTTGGATGCGAGCTTGGAGCTCGGTGATCTCCTGCTTCCTTTCTCGGCGTCCCTTCTCGAGTTCGATTTGGTGTTGACGCTTAAGGTCGTTCAATGAGTCATCACGCAACTTGTTGAGCCGATCAGTCTCCTTCTGGATGGAACGTTCCAGGTCTTCTTGGACATGTTTCTTTTCCCGTTGAAGAGATTCTACCTCTGTCTTGTGTTTCCATGTCGACTCTTCAAGCTGGCGTTTAAACTGGTTGGACTCTTCGCGGAACTTCTCGATTTCTGACTGAAGGTTGCTGACGCGATCTTCGTACTTCTTAAGCTCTGCGTCTTGGTCGGTGACTATACATTGTCTAATTAGCTGTGCGTTCATTGTTACATATGCTTTGTGCCTTGACTTACTCTTCGAATTGAGCATGGAATTGACAGATTCCAAGGCAGAGTGATCCTTGAGGGATACATTAATGACCTCCTGAAACTGATTAAACTGTTGCTCGAATTTGACTAGTCTGTTGTCGATATCAAAAGCTACAAAGTTCTGCGTGTTAGAGTCTCGGTTCAAGAACTTGCTAGGGCATGGAGATGTAGCTGATTGGAGAGCCAAACGGAGTGATTCCATTGTATTCGAAAGCTTCAGTGCACTTGACACCTGAGCTGGGCTCTCTACTTCGACTCCAAGCTTTTGGGGTCTATGAGCCGGAGTCATGGGTACGGCGACGTTCCTTCTGTTTAAGCCAAACGTTGGTTTAGGCTTTGGTGCTCGTGTTGGTTGAACCGGAATTCCACTGGGTCTTCTCGATCGTATTGGCGTCGGAATATAACTGTTACGACGCTCTTTTCTATCGCTCTTTTTGACGGCACCTAAGGATAGCCCAGCAAAGCATCGACTGAGCGATGCTATACGTAGACTATCACGAGATAGTAGTTTCTCGGGTAAAGGGGGGGGCGATGGCGATCGTAGCTGGGGCACTTGATCCCTTATAGATGCCATCATGGATCGGGGTCTTCTTATAAGCGCAATTTGTGTGAAGGTAGGCATACCATTCTTCGATTCGGTCTTGGGTGTCGATTCGTCGCGTGAACTCAAAGATGTGAGTGGTCTGCCGGCAACTTGGGATCGTGTCTGGGGACCTGTTGTTCGCACTGGTTGTGATTTTGGGCGATCATATGGGCCTAGTCTATCTTGTTTGTGTGTGGACTTGACAACACCAGTCGGCTTGGCTCTCGTTTTTGGTGTTTTCATTCGGCTCGATGATGAGGCCTTGAGCTATTGGCATATCATAGTCAGCCGACATGCACGATGTGGTATTTCGAGTCACGATTATCAACTTACGCCTGATGCGCCTATCAATGATGTACCGGTGATGTTAGAGCGCGACGGAGCTGTTGGCATTAGAGTCTTTGAAGATGAGTCCGAAGCCTTTTCCGACAATGCCTTTCTCTTAGACACGGATTGTGCGGCCGCTAGAAGATGTTAGATGTCATGTTGGTTCGGCAGCTAGTGATATTCTGTAACCTACCTGGCTGTGGAAGCTCGCGCTTCACGGCGATTCTAGATGATGGCGGAGGCATCATTGACACTTGTGTGCGGGTGTTGTTCTGCGATTCGGACAACTCTTGAAGTTCGGCGGTGTTGGTGTTCAAACGCGACAGAGGTGGTGGACGTGGGATGGCGCTTTTGGACTACCGAATCGGAAGTTATGTCAGAAACAGAATCGGTAGGAAAGAAAACTGACCCTATGGTTTGCCACAAGTGGGATACAAGAAGGAGAAAGCTAGAATGCAAGCAAGGACAATGACAGGCTTTCTTAACGCTTAGAGGACTCCAAGTGTACACAAGCCTCTAATCCCATCGATAACAGGGATATGTGTGTATTTGTAGGGTGACAAAAGGTGGAATACTGGAAAGTTTCACTCACTTGGTTTTCTGATTGCTCCATGGTGGGCGATGATCAATCCAGGGGAAGCGAAGCGCGCCAGGACGGTCTTTTATAGTCGCGAAAACGGGACAAAATGTGGGTAGTGGTTTATGTTTTTTCCGTGATCAAATATCGTTTTTGGAGTTTTGCGACCAGGTTAATAGACAATACTAGCGCCGGATTGGATTGGACAAGCAGTCAAATAAAGCGGACGTCTCGTTGATGGCGGGGGGCTTGATCAGCGTTTCTTGGTTTGATATTGCGATATCAATAGACACTGATGCATTTCGCGCCTATCGAGTATTGTCCCGTTATGCTCGGTGCATACTTAAAGTGGGGCGTACACAGAGTATAGCACACTGATTGGCTGTGTGAGCAGGGATGAAGAGTAGCATCGGTTGGCCAGGCAACCAACATTGGAAAAAGTACATAAAGTGCCTACCATTTTGAACGTCATCTGGTTGCTATGTTGCTGCACAGATTCATGCACACACTTTAGACATCAATTCTTGTATTGCTGCTTTCCGTGCTGACTGTCGAAGAGAAATGCAAAATTTTATGTTGAGATGATCTAGTCTATATGTGAACCCTAATACCCCTCTATCGCTTTCATTCGATCACACGCAATCTTGACTCTGTGCAATGACGTGTCAGGTTTTATTGTTTGGGATGACATGTTGTTGGATAGCTGTTCCCTCCCCACGATATGTTCGATCTGCATATGTCAAGCTAAAGCTACTTTGAGAATCAGCATGTCCCTCGACTACCTCTTCGACCTCTCCTAGGATGATGACATGGTCACTAATGCGGACAATGCCTTTGTCGTGTCCATCACCGTCATCAAGGACTTTGCACCGAAGACGGGATAAGATGCCCTCTCCCGACAACGCCGGTGGTTCTCCGGGTATATTTATAAATTTCCATCCCGACCCCAACCTTTGCAGTTGGCTGAAAGGGTTAGTTTGTAAGTTTCCCCTAGTGAACCATTCTGCAGCATCGGCACCTTGCGCAGTCCCAGCTAGCACGTGTATGTTGAATGATCGACTAGCAATGATAGCATCAAGCGTTAGACTTGGCGCTTTTACATTGAATGTGACTAATGGCCTAGGTGCGAGAGCGAGGGATGTGAAAGACGACATCGTCATAGCCCGTGAGATGTTTCCACTTGGATGTGATGCTGTACATACGACCACAGAGTGCGATAGTCGGCGCATGAGATGTCGAAGCTGGTCGGATAATGGCGATATCTGTGATGGTGTTTGTCTATGCTCTGACACATCTTTAGTAGCGGCCCCTTCCGCATTTCCTAATGGTATCGCAGATGGAGCAGATGTGTTTACTGGCAAGTTAAAATAAGTTAGTATATTAGAAGTTGGTATATGCCTGTGAATTTCACTTACAAAGACGGCTAGTTAGCACAGTAGTGCCACTGAAGCCAGAGCTCGGAATAGCTCTACGGGATAATGATAGTAAGCTCATGGCTGCCTAATTACCAACAGATATACGACATGAGAAGTGAAAAGTGAGGTAACAGGACTTTGATATAAATATATAGATGAATGATAGGTATGAGAACTGGATAGCTCGATTTAAACGAGTACCGCTTTCAGTCAACGTCAAGACAGCAGAGCAGTTCTGCTAGGATTTGAAGTTGTACCGGGTCCTCTTATCGATTAGTGTTGTTGTTATAAGTCTTTAGACATTGCCGACAAAAAGCCTTCAATTGATGAATATATGTGTTGAGTTCGTCGTATAGTGATACAATTAGTAGATAATTATCCTGTGTTTAGGTAGTTGATGCGTTTAATAGCAATTGAGCTCGATCTTTAGCATGTGTTAGTAATCCAATATTTTTTTCTTTCTTCGCGGGATGTCAAAATACTTTAGGCCCGAATCCTACGTATCATGAGATCTAGCCTTGGGGAGATTTTTTGGACTTCACTTCAATGTATTAGACTTGAACAGGCCGAGCGCGACGTACCACAAAGCCTGACCTAGTGGTCTTCTAACACTCCAATTTCTTTCTATTTCCACCGTCTTTCTTTCCACACATAATTCGGACTCTCTAATAAAGCCTCCAGCCATGCGATCACAGCTTCAATTGGCGCGCAATTCTCTATTGCAAACCGCCCGCCTACCTACGATTACCACATCTTTCTCCGCCTCGTCTTCCGTACGCGATGTGCTCAGCCAATCTACCGCCCAATCAACAGTGCTCCACCAAGTCCGCCATGCACGCCTAATCCGTCGCCCACGTCGCCCGCATACCTTCACACAGATGATCCAGCTCAGCGATGGTAGCACATTCACTGCCCGCTCCACCTCTCCACAGCCGCTCTTCCGCTCCACCAAGGATACTCGCAACCATCCTATGTGGCAGCCCTCCGATCGTTCTCTGAAGAACGTCGAATTGGATGAGGCTGGTAGACTGGCTGCTTTCCGTGACAAGTACGGACGTGGTTTCGATATGCAGAAGGACCCCTCTAATGAGGGCTATGCTGAGACGGAGCCAGAATTCGACCTGGGTAGTCTGATTTCCGGGTACGCTGCTAGTGAGCCTGCGAAGCCGGTAAAGGACACACCCCCCAAAGGCAAGGGCGGAAAGAAGTAGATGTAGATGAAGTCTCACGAAGTATCTCGAACATCGAGGCCAGACTCCTAGTTCGAGTTCCCGAGTGTAGACATGAATGTCGTTCTCATGTCCTATCGAACGCCATGTTTACACATCTCAGTCTATGGCTGACACAACTACTTTGGATTCAGAAACTTCGGGAAATTGAAGGATCATATCGACAAATGGAGAGAGAATTTAACGAGGTCTATCCCGTACATAGAGGGACATGTATCATATCTTCTGTACAACATCCAATCCCCAATCTCAAGGGGAAAATGCTATTGACACGAAAAACAGGATAGCTTATAGCATAAAAGCCAAAATGCACACATTGATCAAAATTACTGTAAAATACCAATGTCTTCATTTCATTGATAAAAAATAAAATAAAAATCCGTTTACCGCCTAGTGAATCTCGAAATGTGGATATTAACAACCAAAGACATGAGGAGGGAATTAATCATGAAAAAAAAAAGAATAAGCAATGTCTTGTTAAGAAAAAAAAGATAACCAGTAATCAGACATAAGGTGGGAAGCTTTAAAAAAAATTCAGACGAGAAAGCACATATATAGCTAATCCGAATCATCGTTAATCGTTGCCCTAGCTCGGTCAATGGCCGTATTACCAGTAGACTTATTAGGTATTTGGGCTTGAGATGGAGACCGGTAGAATGCGACGTCTTCATCATCAGCATCTAGCTGCGCAAGAAAGGTTTCCCACTTCTCGATGAGCTATAAATTATGTTAGTGATTTGATATTTGCGATGAAAGATAGACTATAAATACCTCTTTCTGAGCTTCAACAGCACCCTCTAGGAAAGTTTCCACGCCGCTTTTGAAGTCTTCGACTTTCTCGCTCTCAAAACGATCCAGCTCGGCGCGCATAAGTTTGCCGATATCCTCAAAAAGGACTCTTGCCTGGTGAGCTTTACGCTCGGCATCTGCAACCTCGGCATTGATTTGGTTGATTCTGTCCTGCTGACTCTTGCCTTGGCGAAGCACCTTGTCTTGAGATGCCTTACGCTTCTGTAGATCTGACTCGGCTGAGTGCCACGAGTGGAATGCCTTTTGGCGTTGGCCAAAGGCCTGCTTGACTGAGCCAATCAACCGGATGTACTCATCTAGGATGATACCAAAGGTGAGCATATCTTGCATTCCCTGGCGCTCATAGACGTCGCGGATGGTTAGCTGGAGATCTGAAAGAGCATCCAAAGGACCTGATAGAGACGGTGATAGCTCAACAGTTGAAAGAGCATGTAATGAAGCGGAAAAGTCAGAAGCAGCCTCAGCCATTCCCTTGCGTTGGTTGATCATTGACTCCATGGCCTTCATCAGGGCACGAAGCTGGGCCTCTAGGGCATCGAGGTAAACTTTACGATCATGGAACCACTATGGATGTTTATTAGCATGTACCAAATAGCGATAAAACCCCGCTTTTCAAGACTCACATCATCTTGCTCCACGAACTTGTTGCTTGAGCCAACACTAATACCAAAGCCAAACATTCCCTTGCTTTCTGTGGGAAGAGGCTCGCGGCGTTCCTTGTGCTTGACATCGACATTGAATGTTTCACTTTCTAGGAATAGCTTGAGGTCTGCATCATGCTGGAGAGTCGGATGCGCTGCAATCTTGTTGAGCATTTTCTCCAGTGCAGCTCTTCTGCTTTCGACAAAGTTGGTATCGAATCTGTTGAGGGCCTGCTTCTCTGGTGCCGGAGGAACGATAACGCCGGGGTTATTTCCATGGAGGGTGTTGTATAACCATAGAAAATCACGATAACGGCGCTTGACTTCGAACTCGGGCTGGCGGTAAGCCTTAGAAGTTGTCTGAGTGCGCACAGAGTAAACGATGTGAGAGCTAGTCAGATCACCAACTTTGTGGGGGTCGCCAACTGTGATTTGAAAGGTAGGCTTGGCTGCGCGCTCGATGCTCACGCTAGGCTGGTTGTTTGGCTGGAGAGGACTAGGCAGCGACGCCGCAACTGGTGGCGGAGCACGCGGGCCCGATACAGTTTCGCGGATATCATCGTCGATGTAATGCGGGTCGCTAGCGCCTTTGTGAGCCTGTTGTTGTTGCGGAAGTGTTGTGCGTAGGACCAGTTGCTCTTTCTGGGGCAATGGAGGCCTAGAGGCCGAGGCGGGAGAGAGGATATTCGGGGTGCTATCACCCGCAAGTGGATCGGTATCGCCTCCCAGAGGACCGAGGGGTCCTAGCGGATCATCCTCGACTGACTGTAGCTTAGGAGCTTGAGCAACGAGGCGGCGCGGACCTACTGAGCGAGTAGCGCGTTGAGTGGTGACGTTGGATGCCGGCTGTTTCGACGATGATGACGACTCAATGGCCTGTTCTGAGCTTCCAGTAGCTGTCGACGAACCCTGGTTCTTGTTTGTTTCGGCATCAGCCCACGGCGAGGGTTCCATGTCCATTCTGGCAAAGGTGAGCTTTCGAAGCTGTGGTTTCGAAGTGGTCGTGAATAATTGGGGTCGGAGACGAGCGGAATTGGTGGTTCCTGATAGTGCAGCCTAGTGTTGTTCGTTGAGCGGGCGCTACTTGAGCTATAAACAGCTTGGATATAGTGATGTCGGAGGCTCGGAAAACGTGCAAGATTTCGGGTTCAATTAGATTTTGTGTTGCCCGACAATCAAATTGTGGCTCGAAGGCAAATAGGAAAAACTCTGGGGCGAGTTATAGTGATTGATCAATAACGTTTGTGTTGTTGATGAAGAAGTGAGCTTCGCATTTAATAAGTGCAAAACATATATTTCCTAGCAAAACTACCTCGTCAGATGTATACATGTGTATGTAACCCCTCTGTAATTGCTAAAATGCAACCCCTTGCCGCAAGGATGCGCACCTTCCAGGAACTTGATTGCGATGCAAGACTTTACATGATATCATATTTTGATAGCTTTCAGGACAAAATTGAAGGTTGAGAATAGGTATGTAAGTTGGTATAAATTATGCGTTGTGGGGGTTATTTTGAGCCCTCTCTTGTTATTACTATATTAAGGCAACTCCAATCTCCTTGTTCTAGACCATCCATACATACTATACGCTTCACTTTTCTGGATCATAGCAGCCACCGGCCAATACCAAATTCATACGCGTGAATTGGACCTTGAGCACTGGGGTCTGTTTAGTAGGCAAAGCCGAGATCTGATCCGCTGTGATAGCCACTTCCTTCGTTTTGCGCTTTCCAGTTCCTGCTGTAGCACCTGTACCATTGACGCCTGTGCTGGACGACGAGTTTCCATTCGTCTGGCCATTAGCACCATTGCGTGCAGTTTCACCATTGGTAGTGGCAGAAGCACCTTCGGGTGCGGCCTCACCAGAATTGACAGTAATAACCTGAGCCTGGTTATTTGCCTTATGGCCTTGAGCAGGCATATTCACATCCCAGACACGGACAGTACCATCATGACCAGCAGAAGCTAGAACAGTAGATTCGACTCCGAAGCTGAGTGAAGTGATACCACCCTTGCCATGACCACGGGAGCGTTTGATACGAGTTCCCTTGTCAAGATCCCAATAGAAGATATTGCCTGCATTGTCTCCACTGACCAGCAATTTACCGTTGGGCGAACATTCAAGTGTAGCAATATAATCAGAGTGGCCAGTGAATACACGTACACATTCACCGGTGACGACAGACCACATGCGGATGGTCTTGTCCGTCTCATCTGAGGCAGTGAACACATACATACCGTTGGGGTGCCAGGTGATAGCAGAGATGCTAGTGTCGTGTCCAACTAGAAGACGCTGGGCTGAAGCATGGTCTTGCATCCAGACACGACCAGTGCGATCCCAGCCGCCACTGAAGAAATAATGTCCCTGAGGACTCCATTTCACACGCATAACTGGACCGGTATGACCTCTGTATACACACAGGCATGTCCATGTATCCAAAGACCAGAGACGGATCTGGCCATCAGCAGAGCAAGACAGTAGTAGTCTAGTAGATGTATCCAAAGGCGCGGGCGCTGTCTTTCCCTCGTTGCCAAAGGGGGTGCTGTCCCACTTGGCAGTGCCATCCGAGAACGAGAGGCCAAAAACAGGCGCAGAATGGCCAATTAGTTTGCGGTTGTTGATCTTGAGATCCTTTTCGTCGGCCATGCGAGTAGTTAATGGTGATCCATCGAGAGTCCACACTCTAATGTATGAGTCCATTGTGCCAATGGCAGCAAGCATGTTATCTGGAGAGAACTCAAGACAAGAGGCCCTTAAGTTGCGTTAGACAATTTCAGTTCGTTCATAGGTAGGTAGTATCGTCTTACTTACATGCCACAGGTGTTATGAAAGGTGTACATTAACGCACTGACGCCAGGTCCGACACCGCCAGATGAGCTGTCCATCTTGAATCTATCACGGTTTTCGCGGACTTTCTGCATTTCCATGACGACATCGCGAGCTCTTGATGGGGGAAGAGGAAGATCATTACGGCTAGGAACATCTGTGCTTTCTTCTCTCTTGATGCGACGCTCGAATTCATCGCTAAGTGATGGAACGCCGATGACAGGTGGATTGCGCTGATCTTCCTCCTCCAGCTCGGCACGGACATCGTCTTTTAGGCCTTCTTCCATAGGTAATGGTCCTAATTTCAATGGGGTGGTGGTCGTCAACACATCCTTGTTTGATAATCCGGTGTAGTGTCCGGGAATGCCTTCATCTCGATCAACATCTTCCAGATCCAATCCTTGGCTTCGGCGATAGATGGCTTCAAAACTAAACGGCTCGATAGGGCCGCGAGAAACCGAATCAATTTGGCAGTAGTTTTGTACGACATAGCTGATGATAGCACCGCCATTATCACTCTCGCGCTCAAGGAAATGAAACAAAGAACCGACGATGGCTTGGTTCAAAGGAATTCTATACTTGCTGTTTTTGTACAGCTGCGTAATTCTGTTCTCCTTGATTTGATCAGGGGTTGT
Source organism: Davidsoniella virescens (assembly GCA_001513805.1). NCBI lineage: Eukaryota > Fungi > Ascomycota > Sordariomycetes > Microascales > Ceratocystidaceae > Davidsoniella > Davidsoniella virescens. The sequence continues at coordinate 61,611 of LJZU01000110.1, forward strand.
TATCGTACTGAAAAGACGAAGATCATCTTCATGATGACGCTCAAAGAATGGCTTGACAGAAACCAAAAAGTTTTTGGCGTCGTCACGATAGTTTTGCTCTAATAGCTCGATCCAGGCATATACAAAGAAAGGCCACAGCAGTTTGCCAAGTTCAAACTACACATGTCTTAGTTAATACTACAGCCAATACGTTTAATGCTTGGGAGGACTTACCTTGTAAATTTCTAGGTTGTTTTCTACCCAATCGCGCAGCTGACCAAAAGCTTTTTGGTATTTCTTTGGTCCCATGAGCTCATTGTCATCATGTATCGGTCGGCCATCAGGGCCGATATTTTTAGATTCATCTCTGAATATCAATTCCGTGCGGGTATACCCTCTTTTGAGAAGATAATCCGTGACCTGAGCAAGCAAATGGCTGTTAGTAATGGTATCTGTGTGTACTTCCATAGGGATAAAGAATGATAGATTCTCATGTAAGTGATATCAAGAAAAAAAAACGAAGAAAGAGAGAAAGACAAAGTATTTGATTAGTAGGAATAGCCTAAGTTATGTAGTATCGTTGCCCGATCTCAGTGACTTGGCCCAAGGCGTAAAACGCAACAAACATGGTAGTTCGGACAGAGACCAAAACGTCATGATCACATAACGAATTATAAGGATGAATAGATGTTTGTTATGTTTCCCAGCCATATTATATCCCATTTTGTTGAAGACGCTTTTGTTCTGAGCATCAAAATGATATGATAATTGGCGGGGGACAGCACAATATAGCAGCATCATGTGTATTATGTGACACCAAAGGCCAGTGCAGACAAGGGATATAGCACAACAAGATGCCTTCAGATGATACTTTAGGAATGGGATATTGTGATGCGAGTATAGTACAAGATGACTTGATACTATAAAAAAAAAAAAAAAAGAGCCAAGATAGGTGCAGAGACTTACAATTTGGTTGAGATTCTGATTTGACATTGGCGGTTGTGCAGGAGCGGCCACAGGCGCACCTACAGCCTGAGCAGCAGCGGGAGCAGTAGCCATGTTAATTCCAGGTTTTTGGTGACTAAATACAAAATGTCTCTATGTCTGACTTTTTTTCGAGCTGTATTTGTATTTGCTTTGTCTTTTTTTCTCTACTGTTCTCTTATCTTCCTTCTTCAGCTTAGACAAGCAATCACGAAGGAGTATTCGAAACCGAGATACAACACGTAGCTTCTTCCGTCCTGAATTATTCAACACAAGCGCGTTGGTCGCAATATTTAGGGTCTAGGGGCGGTCTGATAGTAAAGGTCTATTTTGCTGTGCAAATGGGTCAACACGACGGCAGTCGAAAGGCCACAAGAAGTACAATTGGTATCTATGGAGATGAAAAAGCCTGGCAAATAAGTTTTGGCTTCGGTAAAAAGATATTTTGATGAGATAATGATGGTCAAAACGATGGCAATGTTGGCCCTAATGAGTTGACGTTGGTCGCGATTTCCTGCGCGATCACAGAACATCATAATCGTTCCGTAGTTTATCCGACCATCATAGTAACCCTGGTAACCCTCAGCTCTATATGAGTACACGTGACAAATCTTCATCCATTGTCAACCTCCATCACTATCGCATGTCGAACTGGCATATAAATTTCATCAATTAACACAGAATAATATCAATTTTTTCATAATGGATACTGATATGACTGGTGTCTCCTCTACGGAGGACGTCATGATCCCTTTCACCATTCCTGAACGCATCGAACAGCTTGGAGAGATTGACAAGGTATGAAACCTCACACTCACGATCCATATTCAACACCTCATTCTCAGTCACTAACACCTCACCGATTATAGAATATTGTGAAGCTTATGGATCATACAGGTGAGGCACTCAGTGCCGTGGGCTACCAGAAATCCGAGCAACCTCAAATAGAGGCCAAAAAGCAAACGGCTGCATTCTGCAACGCCATGAATAACCTCTTAACGACGCTACACACCGTCGACATCCAAATGAAACGCCAGATTATGGGTCTCAAGGAGGCAGGAATCATCGATTTGGAAGAACGTCAGGGCAAGGCTACGTTAAGTCCTAATGGTATGGGTGCGTTTGGCAAGTTTGATACAGCTTGGTTAAATAGCCGTAGCGATAAGGTTGAAGGTGATATGGAGTCGGAACTTTGGGCTGAAGCACGAAAGTTCTTGGAGAATTCTAAGAAGTCTAGCAATTGAGCACTTCGTATATGAGTGGATAAGGAGAACACAGAACTTATAGCTCACGAGGTAGTAATGTGGAAATAAACTCCTTACATGTTGGGATATGGATGGTGTAGACAACAATAGGGTTATATGACTACACTCAAGGGTTAATGATATTGGTATTGTGATGATGAAAGCAAAAGCCAGAATAAACAATGTAGTAATGTAAAGAAACAAGTCATACAAGATAATAGAAGCGGAAACCATAAGAAACAGAAAATAACGACGAGTAAAGAAAGAAAATCAATATACAAAGAGCGTGTCAACCAAAATCGTGTCACACACTCTCAAAGTGCAAACGTCCGCACACCTTCAACTAGGCCCTCAGCCCTTTTTGTGATAGCCGCCCACTCCGGCGCAAACGCTATCAGCTCGTCCAAGACTGGAATATTGCCTTTCCAGTTAGCATCAGCCCAGATACATGCGACCTGACCACCTAGCTTCTGAGCACTACCAGCCACCTGTTCTTCAGCCTCTGGCGTCCATTCAACATCCAGAGTCCAACTCTTCTCCCAGTCGCGACGCCACAGCTTGACTTGACATACTTCTTCTGGGACAGGAGAGAAACGCTCATCCCAGGCCCCGCCAGAGACAACGCTGAATTTAGACATAGGGCTGTTGAAGCGTACAAAACAGGCTTTTGTGTTAGCTCCGTTGATGTCAAGTGATGCTTTGCGTACACCACCGGTGGCGCGACTGACGTTGATTGAGATGAAATCTTGAGAGACACCAACTTGGCCGGGCACAGGGTTTGGAATGGTGTATGGCTTGTTAGTCGTGTTGAATTTGCAGCCTACTAAACCGACTCGACTGTCCTTGTTATCACAAACAACCGCTTCTCCCGCTGACGCGGGAATCGTAGCAATAATGGGGCGAATGTATTGCTCTAGGCCATCAATACGGACAGTGCTAACACCAGTATCAAGATCCACGCTTTGCTGGAAGTAAGCCTTGTAGCGTGACTGAGCAGAGAAGGGAAATGCATATAGGTTGTATAGCAAAGTGAATAGGAAGATAAGAGCAAGGAAACGAGGCAAACGAGAAGTCAAACGATGTAAGAAAGGGAGAGTAGGAACACTCATGAGAATAGCGAAAAATCCAGTGAAAGCGTAGGAAATCAAGGGATTAGAGCCATCAGCACCAGTTTGGTTCATGGATGAAACAAGGAATAGTCCGGTAGGAGCCAAGAACATGAGGTTCACAGGGCCAATGATTATGAGTTGAACAAGCCACGTCCAAGTGCAAAGATCAGACGACCACGCCTGTTCATTCGGATATGCTTGCGTGTGAGACGCTTGGTGGCGTTGGATAACAAGGGACATGGAGCGGCGATAACCTGTTGCAAAGGTAGTGCGGAAACTTCTTGAATTGCCCGGAACAGCGCCAACACCACCAAGTAGTGGGGTTTCTTCACTAGCGGGAATGGGCTCAGGGTATTCTGAAGCGAGGCTACGGCTATCAATCTCGCCCGGCGTAGGAGAGATGAGTTCATTGTCGACGTCGTTGCTGTGGAGGTGCGCCATGGCACGACGCAATTCATGGAAGCGTAGGGCATATACCTCCTTGCTAGGAAGGCTGAACAGCTCAAGAAGGCCGATCAAGAACGCAACAAACACAGTCGAGTGCATCATTACTAGCGAGTAGCCACTTACCACGCGCCATTGACTCTCAGCGATAGAGAGCCCAAGAGTGATGAACCATGTGAAGATGTAAAGCCACAGCAGCGCATAGGTTCGATGAAGTGCGGTAGGACGTGACATATTAGCACCGCGCAGCACAAACCATAAAGTGATTAGCGAGAGAGAAACCATCATGGCCCAGATAGAGTACTCGCTGCTATACGCTACCAAAGGGTTGACTTTGTTGACGAGGAAAGCTATACCGGCAACGACGACAGAAGTGAAGCCAAGTGCCACGGGGAAGCGGAAGAAGCCACGGAAGCCATCGATCATGATAGTATGGACAGTATCGACGTCGCGCACACGAACTGACGATGTGAACAAGTAGTATTTGTCAAAACGGACGAGAAGAATGGTGATTAGGGAGAGAATCACTGGGCCGGTAACTACGAGAGTAAGCGACCAGGCGAAGAGACCCTGACGTTCGAATAGAGCAAACTTGGAGCCGAATACATCGAACCAAACACCGTCTTTTCCGCGGCCATTCTGCACTAGATCTTCGCGACGGTCTGAACGCGGACCACTGAATGTGCTGCTAACGTCAGATGTCAAGCCATCGAGGGTAGAGATAGATGCTGAGAGCATATGCCACAGACTTCCCGTAGACGCATGACGCGCATCATCTTGATTCGTATGATATCTAGCTCTAGGCTTGTAGAAGGCTAGATCAAGACCACGCTGGCCATAAACACCGTCCAGAACCACATAGTCTGTCTGACTTTGGATAGCGCCAGAGCGGAAGCCCTCAGCAGCAATGACAGTTCCGAATGGATGCTTCGAAGCGGCGTAAGGTTTGGTGATCTGTGCATCAGATGTACGGAAGAGTACGGCACGGCCGCCACCACCGGCGCCCTCAAGGTTGAGGAAGGTGTGGATGAACGGCATTAGAGGGGTCTGCCCGAACGCACGCGCACCCCATAGATAGTCCTCCTCGGCATTGTTGAACATGGCTACCAGACCGTTCTTCGGTTGGTTGCCTAGCTGGGTGAAGTGGTTGATGATCTGCAGTACTGATACGACGCCCATACCATCATCCGTGGCACCAAACCCTGTCGATACACTGTCGAAATGTGCGTTCACAAGCACACCATTGCCACCGTAGGGTTTGCCGGGCACGGGCGCCTTGTCCCACCAATGGCCGGGCTCATCTTCGGTGCCGCGGATGTAGACATATATATTTGAACCTTCAAAATAATGGCCTAGAGAGCAGTAGCCAGGGACATTGCGAACCGCAGTTCCTGTGGTAACATTAGAGAGCATGTCACTGAACACAACGACTGGAGCATTGATCAAAGATTTGCCAGGAGGACTAGAGAGCAGTAGCATATGTTAGTCAACATGATGTACAGAGGATGGGTTGCTGTACTATATGATAGTAGGACATATACATACCTATAAAGGCCTGCCTGGTTGCCGATCTTCTCAGAAGCGAACTGAACGCCGTTGTGATTCAGAGTTGCCTCTATGCGGTGCATGAGGTAGTCGCGCACATCGTCGTTCGCATGCGATGCGTATGGGTGGTATTGCTTAGTAATCTCCAACAAATCAAGCCATGCCTCTGTGATATTTGTGCCGGCGAGAGTCTCTAGATCGCTCGGTGACGGCGCTGCAGGAACTGATTCATGGACGAAGATACTGGGGATCCAAAGACCGAGATATACTAAAACTAGCCAGAATGTGACCTGGGCCGGGCGGAAGGCGAAGGGATTCCCCATTGCTGTTATCGATGGGCCCGAACAAGCAGAAAATTAGATAGAGGCGTGCTCTATTCTTCGCTGGAGGAGGGGTGTTTCGGTCGCGATGTTTGGCGCAGTTCGAAAGAAATTGAAACAAAGTACAGTCGCTAGCTATGGAAAAGGGCGCGGTATTATAGATCGATTCGGAGAAGTAGACTTTGTGGGTTTAACTAGCTGTTGCTAGTATCAACAGACACTGCGTCTCACAACCTATTATTTTGTGGCGGGGATTTATGAACTTCTTGTAATGACGAAGGAACAAGACATAGAAAAGAGAAATGATGCGAAGCGGACTAAGCTTTCACAGTCTTAATGTTGCAATCTGTGCGCTCATGAGCTTAACAAACGCTAGTCTCAAGATCGGCAACACCTCAAATGTTGTTGTATCTTTGGCGGTTGGACCGTTTGTTAATCAGGTTCTTGCGTTTCTGTTTTTGTTTCTTGTATGTCGATGATAGCTACTGCGACCAATGAAGTCTCCTTTGTCTAGCAATCATTTGGTGTCGCGAAGCAGAAAAAAATGGGAGTAGCTCGATGCTATCCTTTCTTCGGGAATTTCCCGTCAACAGACTAATATCACGTACTGTTGAAACGCAAAATGATGTCTGCTGGAAAAGTAGGCTAGAAAATACAAAAATCTTGAGCAGCGCCGTACTATATATTCCCGACGAAGAAAAAAGGCGAATATGAGAAAAAAAGTAAACATCAATGACACGAGATTTTAGATAATGAGATTCCTATATGTAGAAGAACGCAACGCAAGGGCGCATCGTTTCCTCCGTTCCCTGGCGGGGCCAAAGCCTGCCTGTGGTGAGCCTGACAGGGGGCTACAGCACAATTTTAGCATGCATCAGCACCTTCCAGCAGCTTATTTAGCGTCAATGCACCACCATAATGTATTATAGAGGATATCATCATCGTACAACATTCGTACACTAATTACTGCTTGATGCGCATATTCATTCAGACATGTACATACATACATATGTTTGCTTAATTACTTGCAAAGATCTAACATGACACAAAAGACTTCTATCGTGACTCTAGTTCAATATAATTCAATACGGTATCATATATTCAAAACTACTGATAACTTATTTTAGGGTCAACGGGCACAACGTTGCCTATACAAAACAATATCAACCATAAATACAGATAGTTAGCTGTCAGTAGAAGAACCGCAGTTTTTTTTGTTAGTAGTAAGTATATCAATTAGCGTTAGTACCATGCAAGTCAAATCAATTGTTTTTCATTGGCATCATCGTTGATGTCCTCCTCTGAAGCAATATAGAAAACAATCCCTCCTAATTGTGTCTGCAGAATATAGTTAAATAACAAAGAGGCCCTCTCGCCTACTGGGGATTGATACGAATGTAGCGTGAAAGGCTAGATAAGTTAACAGGAGTTGCCAGATGATCTTCGTAGGCCAAAGCACTTTGTCTGAGCCGGCCATGGCAAAAGTTAGTTGCTTATCGTGACGGGTTAGCTCATTTGGGAGGCGCCTATGTCTTTTTTTTTGTAAGATATGATATGTGCTTCTACGACTAGTCATAGCTAGCATATTTGTACATTTTGCTGACGGTAGGTTAAGCTCCGGGAGGAGGGGGGGGAGGGCGAGCATTCGGGGGTGGAGGAGGAGCCGATGACGAAGGAGGGGGAGGAGGCGGTAGACTTGAACCGCCCGAGTACTGTGAGATCAGATCATTCAGGCCAGCCATGCCGGGAGGAGCGTGCATGCCCTGGGGAGCACTCATGTTAGTACCGGAAGCTACATAACCGGCATAGCTGGGATAACCGGGGTAGGCGCCGTATGCAGAAGCCCCATAACCTGAAGCTGCAGGAGCCTGCTGCCAGGGCGCGGCACCATTGGCACCAGCACTAGTACCGGGCGCGAGGGGTGCAGGTACGCTGGGAGGAGGGGGAGGTAGGCTAGAGCTGTATCCATTGTCTCCGTGGTAGTCGTTGCGATCTCCACGATCACCTCTATCTCTATCACGGTGACGATCACCGCCGGGATCACCGCGGTCACCACGATGGTCACGATCCCGACGGTCACGATCACCATCGTAGTCATCGCGACGTTTGTCACGGGCCCAAGGAGCTGGACCACCACCACCACCACCACCACCACCACTTCCTTGATCATTGTTAGAATCATCACGGCGCGATCTCCAGGGAGCAGGGCCGCCAGTAGGCTGTGTCTGCCAGGGCTTGGGGTTGTCGCCACCACGGCGTTCAGAGCCGCTGTTTTCATAGCCACCGGGGCCAGCTTCGATACGAGCTGGTGCAGCATTGGAAGAGCCTCCATCAATTTCTTGCATAAGTTGCTGTTACATGTTAGTATTTGGTTCTTGATGAAAGGGGATTGTGAGAAGTGCTTACCTCATACTCGCGGTCGACAGCATCACCCTGGGTGATGGCAGCACGAGCTCCCCGAGGACCGTCGCGCCAGTTAGCTCCACGAGGTCTATCAGAACAATCACGAGCCATGTGACCTGCGTTACCACAGATACGGCAGATGATACCGGCAGTATAGTTAGGTTTGTCAGGGCAGTCATATTTGCGATGACCAATCATGCCACAGTTCTGGCAAGCTTGGTTCTCATCGTCACGAAGAGTACCGTTAAGAGCAGCAAGCTCGCGAAGCTGGTTACGCTTGAGCTCGTTCTGACCTTCAGGAATAGACGCAGCCTATTAAAAGTCAGTACCTATAAAATAATAGTGGATATATACGCGAGAGAAGAATTAAGGCAACTTACAGTCTCGATAACGTTGTAGATTAGCTTTCTGGCTTTCTCTACCTTCTCTTCAGTGTCTGCCATGATGAGACAGTGGAGATCTTCTTCCTGGTTGCTAGAGTGAGCGGCATCAGACCGTCCCTTACCCTCCTTGACGGAGCCCTTACCACGGATAGCAATCTTTGCGCCGGACTCGGACTCCATCTTCTTGAGGGTATTACCACGGGGGCCAATCAGTAAACCAACTTAGTAAAGCCTATGTGTTAGTTTTGGGTCATAATTCAACAGTCTTTGTGAGTAGTCGGTTGAGTATCAAGTAATTCAACAAGAGCAATGAACAAGAAAAAACAAGCAAGTTAGGTTAGAACAAGCTGGGGTGGTAAGTATCGCGCAAGTGAGGCTTCTCCCGGTCATTCCGTACAAGACAGAACGTTTAGAGAAAAAAAATATTAAACCTGACGAGCCATGATAATGGTTATAGAGGAGCCAAACATAAACGAACTGTCAAGGTAGGGGAAGTAGTCGAGTTGATAGTCAAGCAGACAGACTCTCGTCTATAATTAAGGAAGGAGGCAAACAGTCGCATATAGTTAGTGGGGAGGGTTAGGGGGTTAGTAATCATACTGAAATTGAGTTCTGGATAGTCGTTGACCGGAACGTAGACCTTCTCTTGGGTCTTAGTAGGCCGGCGGTAGTCCTGGGGAGGGTGGTAGTTGGGAATCGTCTTCATAGCTTTCTCGATGAGCTTGTGGCGCTCATCCTCGAGGCGCTTGCGGTAACGGTATTCGCGAGTGTTGATACGGTGACCGTGACTGTCGTACTGGGGAGCAGGCGAAAGAGATCTATACGATGAGTGAGATGTGTTAGTGTTTGCATAGCCATGCCATTTGCTTATGTCTTGGCATACATACCTATCACCGTCGGCAGGGACGACATCATTGATTTTGAGTTTTTGGCCGATTTCTTCAATACGCAGATGAAGAATGTAAGCTTCCAACTGTTCGCTAGTCATATTGGCAGTGATCGCGGTGGGAAGGCCCATAAGACCGGCAGCTTTGTTTTCGGACGCGTCACCCCAACGGTTACGCTTTTTGCGGCGACGAGGGCCATCGGCGTCGGTTCCTAAGAAGCATGGTGATTAGTAAAGATAAACAAGGACGTAGAGAACGGTGCGTTACTCACTAGGTTCGGGACTGCGGCCACGCTTCATGTCGTGAGCAGGCGAATCTCTACCGGCCGCAGAGCCTGAATCGCTGCCGCCAGGCTCATCGCCAAAGCGCATACGACCCTTTCCCAGGGGAATATTGTTGGAACCGGTGATTCCTTGGTTTCTCCACGACATTGTGGGGTTCTAGAAGGATTTCGTGGTGCCTTTTTTGTTGTTTGGATAAATTTCCGATTAGATGAATTGATGTTGTTGTGAGAATAGAATTGGTGATGTTGAGGAAAGAAAGCAGGCGACCGAAAATAAATTGTGCGACAGGCTATCAATCCAGAAACAGGTACCCAATTTTATATTTATTGATCAGCTATGAAAGTTTAGTTTGGCCGGCTAAACACCGGGCCATTAATTCACAATACGTCACTATGAATTACTAATTATCCCTCAAGGTCAAAAGGAGACAAGGTGAAGGCGAAACTTAATGTACGACTAGTTGATTGATTATACTATTGTTGCGGCATGTAAATTAGTTGACATGTCATTTCCCTTCTCGCTATAGAAGTGCTTATTTCTTCGCATCGGCAGCCATGGTCTTCTGGATCCATTCGCGAGACTCCTTCGCTTTTGCCTCCAATTCTTCGGCAGAAAGGTTCAGCTTCGGGCGTGGGTTAGGAACGTCCCAGCCAGCAGCAATGGCAGGACGAGCCTCCATGCGCTCTAGCCACTCCGTCAGCTTAGGGAACTCCTCGAGAGACAGCCCGGGCCAAGCTACATCGTGAAGAAGCATTAGTAACTATTCGTGTATTATAATATAACTGTAAATCATTGCTTTGGAAAAGACTGACCGTGAGCGCCGACCCAGCCGATGCTGATGATGTCGGCGATGGTGAGCTTATCGCCAACTAGGAAGCCTGAGGTAGACTTTTCTAGCTGGGTGTTCATGACGCCATAGAGACGGCGCGTCTCGTTCTTGTAGCGGTTGATACCGTACTCAATCTTCTCCGGTGCATACCCTATAGCAGCAGCATGTTAGTGGTCTCATAGGGAAATGATTAATATAACTTATAACCTACGAGCAAAGTGATTAGCTTGGCCCTGCATGGGACCTAGGCCGCCCATCTGCCAGAATACCCAGTTGTTGACCTCCCAGTACTCGCGGCTACCGTAAGGATACGAGACCTTGTGCTCGGTATCGTAACGGTCAACAAGGTATTGCATGATGGAAGCACTCTCCCAGAGGTTGATGGTCTTGCCATCGGTGAAGGTGTCCGTCAGGGCTGGAATTCTGCCGTTAGGGTTGATGGCCAGGAACCAGGGTTCCTTCTGGATGTTCTTTGTAATGTCGATGCGGGTGACCTTGTACTCGAGATTGAGCTCTTCGAGTAGCATGGACACCTTGACGCCATTGGGCGTGCCTAGGGTGTATAGGTGAATATCAGTGGGAATCTTGGCCATTTTGGAGATTTGTTTGGCAATTGAAGCGAGTCTGGTAATCATGAAAGGAATTGTGAGGATAAAACAGGAGCTTTGATGGTAGATAATGCCGGGACAAGACGTCGTTTTATAGCTATCCGTAAGGTTGCGATTGTGGTGGGGGTGGCGTTGAAGCTGAGAAATCCACTATAAAACCTACATATGTATGTGAATTCCGGCCTCCAAAACTAACTTGTTATCTGGAACAGAAGCATTCTGAATCGACGGCTCGTCGGCTCCGGTGATATAAATATTTACTAATTCAACGGACTTCCATTGTGCCGAAGCTATAAAGCATTCATATACAACCATGATCTATTGCATTGCGTGATACAATTGTCCTTTGTTATTCCTGACTATTTTAGCATTATTAAGCGTGTTGCGTTACGTTGTTCAGAAACGCAGGTCGTTAGAATACTAAACCATGCTTTCAACTCCTTTTGGCCATAAGCGTCGTATTTCGCAAAGGAATCTGCTACATATTGTGCATATTCTAAATTGGGCTGCAGGTTTCTTGCATACATATGTAAGTCATCATGCTGTTATATATGTAGCCTTGATATATTGGCAAAGGGACTGATAATGGATGCATCATCATTTTTTATTATATCTTGATAGATATTTTGTACCGCACTATGCAAGCCACTCACTGGTTATAATCTCTTGGAAAGATGCTGAATACATTTTGAGAGTTATATAATTTGAATAAGTTTTTTTATCTCCGCGCCAAATAAAAAAATATAGATCCGAATATATCTAGAGTATGAAGAAACAGTAATGAAAACTATGAAAACTGAAAAAAAAATGGGAAAATCGCTATAGTGGAACAAAAGCTGTGGTGTGAAAAAATATACAGGAAGATGGCTGACAGTTAGAGATAACATGACATGATGGCGACCTCAATACTGCAGAAGATTAGCAATCCTAACATCTCAGCCCGCAAAACAGAAAGGCTACTAGAGTTAATAGATGCTGTAAATGACTAAAGGGGACATATGGAAGACAAAAAAAAATAGAACAAACAATGACAAAAAGTGCAAAGCAGATTTGCTAATGTTGTTCTTGTTATACTTGTTATACATGAGGGGTGGGTAGGCTTGTTGAACCTGATATATTTGCAAGCAAAAAAAGACACAAAAATAAAAGGATGTGTAAATAGTAAAAGATGGAACGCGAAAGCCGAAGAGAAATAACCGCTATCAACACCAACCCCAGAAATATGAGTTTGGCGCAAACAGAGAAAATTTACGCCCGCTTCAGAGTTTGCGTTCAAGAAGAGAAGAAGAAAAGGATTTGTGTATAGTAAGACTAAACCACAAGCGGGCGTAGAGTAAATAAGCTTTATAATCAAATATCAGCTTAGACCCAACCGTAGCCCCCAGATGATCCAGACTGCATATCAAAGGCAGCAGCCAGAGCGTCTTGAGGGTTCTGGTAGCTTTGGCTAGAGCTACCAAAGTTATCTTGTTGGTGGAATCTAGTTGCTACATGATCGACCTGGTGCATTTCATCATCAAAGTAGAACATGAAGGTGATGCCAACGTATTGTGATAACAAGTTAATAATGGAGTCATACTTGTGGCGACAACGTGGGACATTAGGAAGCTTTTTGATAGGGTCATGGAAGCAATTTGTGACCTTGCGGCTCTCGAACAGATAGCCACTGTTGCGCATTTGCCGCTCGAGTTCGTGGGCAACCTGGAACATTGACAGATTACCAGGAGCGATGGCATGCTTCATCTGCAGCATCATGTATTGCAAAGCAGCAATGTTGGGCGAATGGGGACCTTCGGTAGTACGGACCTCATGCAAGTAGCCATCTAGTCTTTGCGTTATGGTAGCGATCTTGCTGTGGTACTCGGCAAGGATCTGATCAGGCTCAGCTTCAGGGTCTTCTGCTCGGCGTTCCATGTGTCGCAGCTGAGCAATCTGAACTAGATCCAGAAGCACAATCGACATATACGGATCCTGACGTCCGTATATGGCTTCCAGGTCATCAATGAATGAAAGCATGGTTGTCCAGATCACATCTGAGAGAGTCTTTGCGCCATGCTCCTGCTCAAGAGGATACAAGGCTAAGAATATGGGCCGCAAAGGATGCGTCTTGTCCAACTTTGAAGCCCAGCTGTTAAGTGCCTTGCACAATGGTCCGACAACTGCCTCTTCACGGTTGACGAGACCTAGCAAAAGCTCTTTGATTATTTGAGGTGTCATGACCATGGTCCTCAGATCATTATCAAGAGTGTTTAGTCCATCGCTTAGAGCTGCCAGACCGCCCTCCCGATCGCCAATACGGAGACATTCATTAGCTTCCCACAGCTTCTCGCTTGATGGGGCGCCCCAGAACATGGTGCTTGACCATGGAATGGGTATATCACCTTGCATTTCTTTGCAAAGAAGAAACGCCTTGTGCATATGGCTGGTGATGGTCTCTTGTGTCCGCTTGACATCTGCAGCCATATGACCCGGGAGATTGGGCAATGGAGGGGGTGTACGGCAACGAGTATGCCCAGGCAGATCCGTGTTGGCGTCGGTCTGGTAGAGGTCGAGCTCAGTCTTGCCCTTACGCTTAAGATAAGTTCGGATGTTGACGACACGACCATTACGAACAAATTCGGATGTCTTGCCCTCGGCATCTCGCTGGAACTTGATGGACAAGAGACGCTTGACTTCCTCCTCGGTGTTGTTTTTGGCAAATCCCCATTGGGAGAAGCGCGTCTTGTACATCTTCGGACTGTATGGTGATGTATTAGTGATGGTGAGATAGATACATATATGATCATGTACTTACGTAGCATGAAACTCATGTCGGTCTGCCATAAGCTGCATGACTTCTTTCAGAGGCCGTCTCTCATCGAGATACAATTGGCGGATGATGCCTTTATAGTGTTCCCACTTCTCTACAGGCACTTGCTCTCTAGTGGGTTTAGAGGCAGTTGGCCGTGGTGGAGGGGCTGGCTTGTCTCGAATAGTTTCAGCCTAAGTATATATTGTTAATATCGATCTCACGCAATGTTTCAACTTAACGGAATCATACCGGAATATTAAGATGTGGAGATTTCGAGTCGACTGGATTGAAGGCTGTTATGACATTGATCGAGGGCCGAGACAAAGTGTCAGGCCGTGGCCGTGGGGGTTTCTTTGGTGGACTTTGTTGTTGCTTGAAGTTTGCCTGGCATTGGCCCATGATAGTATCACCGCCAGCGGTCTTTTGGGCAACCAGAAAGGTTGGCGCAACAACAGTAGACGGTCTAGCGGGCAATGGAGGTGCTTTAGCCGGCTTTTGCTGTGGAGGCTTCCATATATTAAAGCCTGGAGTGCTACCGTTGGAGGTATGAGAAGCGGTCTGCTTATTGGAAGCTGGCGGTGGGGGGCGTATTGACTGTTGCGATGATGACTGTTGGATTGTTTGTTGAGGAGATCTCAAAGACGCATTAGGTGCCATAAACATGCCGTTTACAGCCATGTTTCCCATACTTAACGGCGAGGGTTGCTGAAACGGCAGACTATTAATGCGAACATTGTTCCCCATAAAGCCCGCATTATCCATGGCTCCAAAGGCAGAATCGCTCATAACATCCATATTAGTGTTATTTATATTGTCAAATGAGATGAGATCAGTGCCGAAGGGATCATTTGTTGTCGAAGGGTTTTGCATATTACCAAATGATGAAGACATGAGGTTCATATTTTGCGTGGCAGGCGAGTTCAGCTCCGTGAAGCCCATATTTGACTGCATCTGCTGAGCAGGCACTTGGTTAAAGGTAGAATTAAAGGGTGACATCTGTTCTGAAGCATATGGACTGGCTATGCGGACGGGATTCAAAGCTGCAAAGGGATCGCTTTGTGTCGTTGGTTGTATTGCCGTCTGCGGAGACGATACTATTGGCGAGAAAGGCGAGTTGTGAGGTCTGAAGATAGTGGTATAGTCGGGATTGGTGGGTGTCTGGTCAATCGGACTGGAGACCATGAGGTTACTTGGGTGGTTCATGGAGAAAGATTGCTGCCTCGGTTGTCTAGCTAGATGGCTTGCTTGTTGCTGCTTCATAGCATTCATAGATCCGAACTCGGCAACAGAGGCCTGGTTGGCATAAAAGACTGGACTAGAAACATTGCCACTAGATTGGCTCATCTGCCGTTGATGTTGCTGCATGTTCTTGTGCATATTAGACTGGAACGTATTCTGGAGCTGCTGGCTTTGCATCATGACATGTTGACTCGGCTGAGGTGGGTGAGGCGGCGGCTGTTGGCTTTCTCTGGGCGAGCTTGGTTTCCGTTTCCTCGAGGGAGCTATGTTGGCATTGTTTTCAAAGCGGGCAATGAGATTGGAAACGCCTCGTGACGGCTGTAACTCTTGGTTATCGTCTGTCTGCGAGAGACTCTGACTCATAGGATCCAGGTCCATGCCGGTAGTTAAGTCGGAGAGGAAGTTGAACTGGCCACCGTTGATGTCCATCCCCGACTGAGAGTCTGTCGGGAGGCACCCCAGATTTCCGTTATATTGAGCGTTACCATCAAGTGAAATATAGTTAGAGTGATACATGTTGCCGGATGAGAGGCGGCGTCAAGCGTCGGTGACCAGGGATCAAGCGGTTTGAATAGCTCGACCCATCCGGCCCAAGCAGTAAGATCGATATATTGGATATGAGATACTGGAAACAATAGTAGTAGTGAGAGTGAGTATTGTGTAGCGATGCTGAGATATGTTCTACCAGGCCAAGTATAAGACGCGATGGTGTAAGCGTTTGCAAATAGAGTGTCCAAGTATGCGAAATCAAGGTGGGAAGTTCACGATACAAAAGGATTTGCAGTCTTGAGAGAAATAGACAATGAGGTTTAGGAGAGGGTGGTTGTAACGTTTAGTTAGGTAGTTAGGATAGCCTGATAGTAGCAACGGCTTATAAGAACGCACACAAATGACTCTGTATGTTATATAGTCATGTACAAGCTTTGTCTCTTTCTGTCCCTCGGAGGCCAGGCAGAGCAAGTATAGAAAAGCAAGTCACAGAAGAACAGGCCGGTGAGACACAAAGACACAGGGAAATCTTGAAGGGCAACAAGAAACCTCTAAGAGGGGTCAATTAGAGACAAGAGCAAGGGGCAAGGCGAGAGCGTAGAAGAAGTCGCAGAAGCAGTCGTAGAAGAGTGATGCAGCACGCGGGTGGGCAATGCAAGATCGAAGATGGGGCGTGAAAGAAGCAGAGAAGGAAGTGGCGGACAACCTATGGCAGGATATGTGTTATAACCGGCTACTAGGCGACGTATATCGGGATCGTGAGCACATGGTCCGGGTGAGGTAGACAGGAAGGCGAAAGAGAAAGATGTTATCAGAAGCAGCAGCAGAACGACGGTATGTAGAAGGTCAACAGCAGCAATGAAATCAGCAATAGGAAAAGCAATGTAAAAATTAGCGGCGCGCGGATGGCAATGGCGAATCGGTTCGGTAGGACAGAAACAGTAGCTATGCGATGGGATTGTGCGAGCTGGCGAGGGCACAGGATAAAAGTAGCGACAAACGAGAGTATATAGAAAAAAAGTATAGAGAATCAGAGAGTACGGTAGCAATGCGCCACTATGCTTGGTATGACGAGAGAGGGTGCGCGAGGTTTTGCCTGCAAGTCGCCTACAAGCCAGGCAAGGGATGGAAAACAAAACAGTGACAGAGAATAGAAGATAAAGACGACTCAAGACGATAGAGAGGACTGCTACAGGCAAGAACACCGCAATCTTAACGATAACACAAGACCCAACTAAAAAAAGAAGAACAGCAGTAGCAAGATAGAGCCAGCAATGACAGTCCGGCTAGAAAGCCAAGAGGTGAAGAGAAAAACAGAGTTCGAAAAAGCGATCACGGGAAAAAGAAGAGGGAAAAAAGCGGACTTGGCTATGCCATCTCAGATACGTAGTAGAGAAGACGGCAAAAGGTGACGCTGATAGGCCCGCTAGACCGTACAGAACAAAAAACAAAACGGCGCTTTAGGGCTACCTAGGCGCTAGAGACAATGTGCAGGGAAATCTGTGCTCGTTCTCTCGTTTCTGATGCCGTAGGAACAGTAAGCCTTATCTGCAGATGCGCTATGCTTTAATAGCTGGCAACTACACAGTAGTAGACTGACACTAGACCCCCCATTACAGGCACGCTAGGCTGCTGTAGCCAGTAAATGTTCAGCGGACCCTGGACCAGACAAAGGTGGGGTGGCCCTGAAAAACAACCAGGCTAACAATGCAAGCAAAGCACTCATTGAGCATAGCATCGAGGCAAGGTCACCAATTAGTCTTCCCCATGCGCCTTCAACAAGCATACATACATATCCTATCACGTATTGTGGTTGCCGTTAGATGCTGGTTCTTTGGCAATCCAGACAGCCATGCACGGCCAGTATGCTCTCCGGCACATTAGGCTGGGCAATCAAGCCATCATTTACGGGCTCTGCTCTATCAGAGTATTCCAAGGGACCTCGGTAGTATTCGCACGGGCGGGTGTAAACAGTAACTCGACAGTCTTCGATATGCAGCCTCCAGTGTGCAATGTCCAGTCGGGTCCAATGACAACAGCCGATGCTGCAAGCACCGCCAGATTGCGAGATCCGTCGCTAGCCCTGGCATTTGCTGTGTCTTGTTGCTCACTGGCTAGTAGAAGCCTTTCAATCTCATTGAAAGATATGTACATAGATTAAAATAGGAGGGCGACGTTACCAAGTAGTTCGCTGTTTTACTGTAGATTCTATGGTTGCATCAACATCATACTGTGTTAGTACTGTGGGCAGCCCGTAGTAGAGCATATGCTAAGACCGTGCTAGTATGTGGCGCTCTGGGGTCTGTTGCACGGTGTGAATTTATCGGTTGCTTTGTTTCTCAATTGAGTCAAGGAAGCTCCGCGCCATAAACCAAACAAAGTTAATCTAGTTGATGCATGTCCAGACCCCAGAACACCAAAAACGCCCAGAGCATAGGCGATCAAAGAAGCCTCCTCCTGCCCATAATATTCAAGATGCACCGTTAAATCCCATAGAAGGGACCAACGACACGCCAATCGTCCTTTCTAACAACAAGTCTCTAGATCACAGTTCTTCAAGTCTTTACCTCCATTGTTATCCATCCGTGCGGACCCCTCGGACTATTTCCACTCGAAGTTATACTTTGGAGTCATCTTGTATGTATCTGTATATGCGTCTATCTTGCCTAGCCCACTTATCCATGTAGCTCTAGTCTCAGCTTCACGAATTCTCTTACAGATACTCAGACCCCTCCCTCGGCCATCATCATGAACAGCTCACCCACAGACCTTGATATAGAAACGGGTTACCTTTTTCATCAGTGGCGGTACGTATCGCAGCTTATTCTCTTATCTTTAGACGTCGTGCGATAATACTAATCGACTGACAGTGCCTCTTATTAACATATGTAGCATGCTAACCAGAAATCCAACCTGGCCTACCCATGTAGGCATTAGCTCTATCAAGCCTCTGCAGCTGCTACTATAACCTACATTCCCCTTGTTAACTAGCTCCAAGATTGCTTCCACATACAAAAGTTCCCTCGCGTATTTATCTCGACAAGGAAAGACGACGGAAAATGGACGGGGTGGGGGCCACCACCATCACCGCCGCCTCTGCAATCAATTACCACAACATGGGCTTCCATATTGCCTACAGTTACGATCAACTACAAATGCAGAGCTTTATAAGTGTATGTACATATTATAATCAGCTTTGCGAGCTATAAATATACCGTTATGCATATAAAAGTACGTACATTACATATGTACATCACATAAGCATATACTATTGCATATAGACAAGTCAGTCTCTCATGGCTCCAGCTTCCTGCCACCCAGGGGATTCTTGACAAGCATTGGCCAGTCGTCCCAATTGACTGTCGCCATTGTTTGGCTCACCATGCGTACGCCGTGCTCGATAAAGCATATGGAAACGCCACATCTGGCAATCCTGCAGCAAGATGAACAAAGAGAGCGAAGCGAGCAAAGAAAGAAAAAGAAAAAAAAAAAAGCACGCAATTGATATTGATATCCAGATGCATACATGTAGCCAAAGGCACAGCTAGCATCCCATCTTCAGCAATGTGGGATAAACGCTATCCTTTGCCTTGCAGTGCCTAAAGGTAAGATTGTCCGCTAAGATCAGCAGAGCACGTTGCTGATCGGCAGTTTGTCCCTGTTCTTGTTTGCCTATTCTAACGTTCGACCATTCCTTAGAAGGGACTCGACAAAGAGTTCCACGATTGTTCTCTACGCTGATACAGGCAAGAAGATGAAAGACGGAGTCGTTAACTTCAACTCAGACAGTCAATTTACCGCACAGGGCACAAGTAGACCTAGACCCAGTCTCGAGCACGGTTACACGTGACAGAATACTTCGTGTGTATCTTCACCTCCGTCAATTTATAGTTAGGCCACTTAGCAACTAGACAGCAGCATAGGGATCCCTCGACACCATGTGCTCCAGGCTTGTTAGCCAGCCTCTCTTCTCCATCGTTCCCTCTTTTCCAATTTCCTCCCCTCAAATCGTTGCTTGTTTCGTCTCGTCTCTTCAATCTGCGCCCTCTCTAACAACAGTGAACAAAAAAGTAGACGCTGACTGACTCACAGACAAGATATGTATTGTTTGTGCTATCTTCTTGCATCTTGCAGGCAGGCAGGCAGGCAGGCAGGCAGGCTGTGCTGCCACCTCTACCACACTACATTCCATCATCGGTAACATTCAGAGCATGCTTCCTCTTTAGTAACATGCGCCGTTTAGTGGTATGTTCTCTGGTGTCAAGCTTTTATTTATGTTTTCTACTTTCCTTCCCTAATTCGCATCTTCTCTCGTGTCAGGCTTGGTGCTCCCGCTAAAAATCCATTCGCAGCGCAACTCAGATTCCCTAACGGTGTCCGTCGGTCTCCATAGAAGCTTTTCAGAATATTTTAGAAGGGCAATTCATTGTCCGCTTCAGTTCATTCAATAGCTGTTGGGGACTTATAAGTACCCGAATACAGATAGGTGACTATCCACAAGAAAGATTCCGTTCTATCATGCGTCAGCGTACCAGAATGAATATAATATCTCGGGAAAATAGAATAAAAATTCAGTCAACAACTTACAGTTGCGCACCCTCCACCCCTCTTTCTCACTGACAAGAATAGAAATACGGCAATGGTGCAGAACTGCAGAGTTGCAGGTATGGCCCAGCAAGGAGCAAACCCCCGGCACAAGATGGATTGTTACTTCTAAGCTCTAGGATCAAACCATCCGGTCTACTATTTGTTTGAGACTTCACGTGCTTCTTGTGCTGCTGTGGCGCTTGCCTTGTGAGATCTGACTGGCTATTTGAAAAGAGAGAAGGGGTGGGCTTCTCACTGTAATATTCGGTCCTGGTTTTTTTTAATACAGATATGTTGTTTCTTTTGTTTTCTTCCCGTTTCGTTAGAGATCTGTTTCTGACATGCAGCAACTTACAAGACACAAAATACGCCTTCTGCCAAGGCATGGGACAGGGTTCTGTCGATCGAATGAACAGCTCCAGAAGCTAGTTTTCTGAGATTGTTTGTCTTACTCTAGCCCTTGAAGCTGACTGTGCAGAGTCTGACAGCATGATGAGCCAAGATTATTTGTTTTCTGTCTTTTTCGGGTGGGGTTTTTCCTCTTTGTCTATGAATGTATACTAACATACAGATATATATCTATATATTCATTCCAGAGTAGAGGGATAACAGATATACCGAGGCATCATCATCAGCCTAAGTAGGTTAATAAAGTGCCCGAAAACCTCCGCGTCTCTTACTCACATCATGCATATTGGTACCTGCCTGTCCGCCTCACTGACCTCCTGTCTATAGACTTGAGGTAGGACGACGATTCCACGATGGGCTTATTATTCGCATCCATCTAGAATCATATCGTTGTGTCCAAACCGGACTGCCGAGAGTGACGGTATTACTGTTCATCAAGGACGATGAGATAAGCACAGCAAACTCACACAAACCATTCCATTTCACATTAACTAAGACAGGTAGAAAGCAACATATAATGTTTGTACTGATAGTTGTATGGCAGGGGAGAGGCTTTGTATATCTGTATTAGCAACTCTGTGCATTCCAAACTACTAAAACCTTGGTGTCAGTCGCCCTTTCGACTCGTCATATTTAGTGGGTTGGCGAGTCGGAAATCCCGGTGCTAGTACTTGTTGTCTCAAGGTTACTTGTTCTTTTTTTTTGCTTTCTATTCCTTCTATTTTGCTTAGACCCTTTTCACCCCAACCTGACATGTAAAAAAAAATTATGTGTTTGTGCAGCATTGCAGCAGCTTCCGGGCAGGCATGTCTTTAGTCTAAATCCGCCTGTCTATAATCGCAGAGACGGCATATCGTTACTAGACCATATATATCCGTGTATTCGAATCTCTTTTCTCAACATTGGCTAGGCCACACATCATCAACTTCAAAAGTAAGTATACAGGTAGTTTTAACGGTTAATCTTCTCTGTCTCATTATGAAATCTTCCTCTTGGCCGGTTTTTTTTCTTCATGCTGCGCCTGAAAGGTGAAATCATTCTCCTTGAGAAGTGCCTCTCCGGTGGCAAGTCTCAGCTTGTTAAACAGTCAACGTGACAATATATGCGGTAACGACAGCGCCGAGGGCAATACGGCGTCCAAGCTTCTTCATGCATGTTAAACTACAGGGCTATGGAATGTGGTTACAATACACTGAAGTTGGTTCATGTTTTTATCTTTCTACTACTTAGTTAAGTTGCGTCTTCTTTGTTTCTTTTGTTCAAGCAGGCCCTTGGTTCTGGACATGATTAGTTGTAGACTGAATAGGAATTATTAGGAATGCCTGCTAATTTCATTGATCCTGACCGTATACTTCAGAGCGCAAAAGCCTAATTTAGCCTTCTTTTTTTGTTAGCAAGATGGATAAAGCGGGTTAATCTCGATGACTTTTTCTCATACCAAAGAAGAAAACATAACCAATATAATTCCAAAGGCTTCATCCGACCATAAGCGGTTTTTAATCCAAACTCGGGGTCTTCCATTCATGGAGATATCGACCGACATACAGATACATATTATGTTATGCGTGTCTTATAGTTACATATTGCTAAAATCACCCTCTAAAGCTAGAGAAATTCAATCGACTCATTCACAGAATTTAGATAGTATCTTTTTTTTTTTTTTTTTAATTCATTAATCTTATGGAGCTATAGAGCTATGAAGATGTAATTAGATAGTATCTAGTCATGTATCTTCCAAAGAAAATAACAACAGAAAAAGTCTATCTCTGTATCCAATAGAGATATCTAACTCTGTATCTCTGCAACATGGTAACGAGAGGGTGTAAGACAAGACCATGTGTTTCTCTTGGCCATATTTAGATATACAGACCAATGAAAATCATCTTGAGCAATATGTTTACATATAGATCAGAATACTGTCCGTCTTATTTCCAATTTTGACTGAGGGCCGGTGTTTTGTTCGAGATTTTGCAATATCGTCCATGCTTTTAGTTTTCTTTTTTTTTTCCCATGTTTCTTCTAATAGCTCCCTAAAAAAGAAGTCCAAAGACACAAGGCTATGCTCAATAAGAATGAAACCAAGCTCGAGCGAGTTGAGCGAGAAAACAAACAAAAAGAAAAAAATCTGGCGCAGCTCGTGAAAAAGAAAGCTAGCACTACTACATGGACACTGCTTTGGATGATGAAATAGGGAAACAAAAACCTCGGCCGCGATAGTCTCAATGCAATTATAACCCTAAATTATATAGCTATTGTACACATAGATATACTAGTATAACTCCCCATGTCATTCCTCAACTTGAACAGTGCGTTATCCTTTTTCTTGTGCATGAACCATGCAAACATTATGTAAAGATACAACTAAAAGAAGCTAGAATACATATTGCCGGTCTATATCTAAACAGACACTCAAAGATGTCGATGCTTCTTTTTTTCCTTTCTTTGTTGGAGTCGTTCCCGGTGGATCTTCCGCTCTAGCCCTTCAATGTTTAATGATCCGGACTACTAGGTATGCCTTTAAAGAAAATAAAAAATAAAAAATAAAAAATAAAAAAGATAAAGATGTTGATAGGTAGCGTAACGGAAAAGAAGTATAGAAGCATATATATATATATAAAGCTCCGTGTCTTATATACGGTATCTCGGTAATCTTGTATGTAAGCTACAGACGAACTAAAAAGAAAAGAAAAATGGGCATACTAATTATGTATCTGTACGAGTTTATTTCTCGATCTTAACAAAATACAAACTCTTTCATCATTAGAATCTCCAGCCATTGTTACAATGCATGATCGCCCAAAGCTCTTTTTATTGCCACTCAGCTCTAGCGAATGTCGAAAGATGGCACACAAAATTCTTAGTTTTTATCCATGCTGGGGCCACAGTTGGTTGCTACACAATGCTACCTTGTTGTACAGATATATATATACATACATATCACTGCTACCTAAGTATGTAACTACAAATAAGCTACTGACTAGTTATCCATGAATAACGTTAAGTAGAGTCGCGACAAGATTCTAGTGCGGAAAGTCCCATATCTTTTACCGAAGTTTGCTAATACCGGAGTATTCTACTAGTTCGTAACGGACTATACCGTGTCCTAAAATCTAACTTAGTCATTCTATCAAGATCTGAGGCGTGGTTGTAGAAATGCAGACTGGAGGGTATTGGTCTCACTTTTGTTTCTCTGAAGTGCTTGCTACTATCAAGTCATAAGAAATCTGTGTAGTTGTATTCTGTATTATATCTGTACCTGTATAGATATTTTGATGGTTCATCAGTGACCACAGGCCTAGGCCAAAAAGCCAGCCAGATATATTTAAACTTCTTTAGCGAATCAAACCGAGGAAGCCCCGTAAAAATCGAAGTAAACTATGGTCAGGATGCATACGAGAAACATTGCGTTTGGAGATTTCCCTATTTTCTCGATATCTCCTTCTTCTCAACTTTCTTTTTCATCATCTTCAATCAACTAGTCTTTTTTTGCAATGTTTTTTTTGCTTGCTATTGCCAAAAAAGAAGCAAACTAATTATCCCTTTGACATTAATTAACAAACAATACAGTAGGTGATCAACCGTTGATAGTAGTATCAAGATATCTGTTGTTTCTTTTTCCGATACATCTTTAGATTCTAGAAGTCCTCATACAACCCTACCAAAATCAAAATCATGAGCTTCTAGACGCATAAAATTAGTTTGAATTACAACCATCTCCTCTTCTTTCCTTTTCTCTACAATTCTTTTCTAGGCGCATCGGGAAGTAAGAATCAAGGACAACAAAGGCTGCGCCGAGTTGGATCAGACAGAAGCCACTTATCGTTGACCGTGAGGACTCCCCTATAACCCTCCTGCTCTACATTAATATTTCACTAAGACCTGCAGAAGGGAGAGAAAAGAAAGAAGATGAGACAAGAATATGCGAAGAAAAAGGGAGACAGACCTTTCAAAACCATCTTAAATTGTATCTTAGTCGATACGGAATCTCGCCTTGTGAAGAATAATAACGACACCTGATGACTGAGAGAAAAGAAAAAAGTCAAATCTAAGCGAGTTACAGCTACAAAATGCAGTGTCTAGTAGGGAAGTCCATCATAATCCTCACTAACATGGAAGGTCCCTGCACGATCGTATCCTTCTGGTCCGATGTTTTGAATTAGACTTCGCTTTCACCTCTTCTCCGAACCTTCATATTTCTGGTATATCTATACTCTTTGGGGGTATTTATACTGTAGTAACTTATTCTTCTATTTCACTATGCCAACACTAGGTATAGCCAGGCTATCTTTATTTTCATGTTCAACTGAAAAATATTACAAAAGTCAAAACAATGAATTGTACCGCCTGTGGTACTATCTATCTTCACATGCCAAATATAATCCATGTCTTCCTTGCTAAAGAAATTTCGTAAGACAAGTTCGAAAAATAATGGAAACGTAAAAAAAGAAAGGATGTAAGAAACTCGGTCTTCGTTTTATTAAACTAGATGGCATGTGAGAACAGGCAGTATTCAGCTAGTAATATGAGCAAAACAACCTTTGAGCATGTCGTATTGGAAAGACCACTAGATTTCTGCATATACAAGTAATGTTAACGATACCTCGCTCGCGCCCTTTAACTACTTAAAAGAGAGACAAGTCCGCTATCTTGACATTTTATTGTAGTAATACCAATATCTCACAGGTCGCTGGTTTTGATGTCGTATAATTTATGTTTCTTTCATAGTCATGTTAGAGTACAGCCTAGACCCCTTTTTAAATTCATGCTTCATAGTCAAAGCTTCTCTCTAAATTCAGAAAAGA
The DNA here is from genome assembly GCA_001513805.1 of Davidsoniella virescens. Taxonomy (NCBI): domain Eukaryota; kingdom Fungi; phylum Ascomycota; class Sordariomycetes; order Microascales; family Ceratocystidaceae; genus Davidsoniella; species Davidsoniella virescens. The sequence goes on from LJZU01000110.1 coordinate 86,946, forward strand.
AAAGAGCAATGCAGTTGTTACGTTCCATATAGATTAAACGTCAACTGTTTTTCTGGGGTGATACAAGGCCTACAAGGGTTACAGTTTTATTGATAGGGTTGTATAGAGATGAAAACGGTTGATGTCTCTTAGTTAGTAAATAACCAGACAAGAATCAGCTTGATTCACTTGCTAATTTACTGCATGAAATTCTGCGACTATTAAATAAACGGCTATAGACTAATCTAGAAGGCTGATGAGCGTGATAATGAGATACCCGCCTTGACATTCGGCATCCTTGCTCTTTTGATCCAACGGGCTTCGACGATACATTATACAACTTCTATACACATGCAGAGACTTTTTCTCTCGCTTTATTGTTTAACCTCATTTATCCTTCACTACATGACATACTAGTGCATCAATGAATCCATATAGTCTGCCGGACCAAGTTACTTGATCCCACTGGTTCACCCCATAACATACCCCTTGAGTGGCTGTAGTCACGATCACGAGAGATACTGATACATACAGATAGTTCAGTGATAACGGGTAGTTTAGGTCACAAGCAGGAGCCAAGAAGGGAACGATCTGAACCTTGAGTAGTGTTGTCAATTTTCCGTCCTACTTTTTCACATCCCTGAAGACTCTAGACTCATGCTTTTTTTCTTTTGCTACTATTGTTTTCCCTTATGATCGCCTGTGGAAGGTTTGACCTCGAAGCTATACCTTGTCTGGCAGCTGCCATTGGCTAGTCTGTGATGCTACCGATTGCCCCCTCAAGCCCTTGGCAATAAAGAAATGAGACATCATAGACTTCTTCCTTCCCTCTCCCCCCCCCAAGAAAAGATAAAGGCGAGGGAAAAAAAGAAGCAAACGCGCCAACCGATCTTGCGGCTTGCAATTTGGGTTCGTACCGCGGCCCCCTCCTTCTCTGGCCTTTTTTTTCCTTCTTCCTGTGTATCATTGTAGCAATGTCTTATTGATATGTTTCAGCGCTGATGGAATTTAACAGTAAGGATAGCATCCTGGGAGATGAAACATATAGGCATAGATAGTATATATGTATATCTTGGTATTTACTAAGATGTGAGATTGTACAATATACAGAATGTTTGTAATCCGACTAAGTGAATATGTTGGACTTAGTGCTTCTCGGTATATATTTAAGCTCGATCAAGAGTAAATGGCTCGTATTAGGTGTTATATCTAGCTGATCGCCGATCAGAGCCTACTACCAAAGGGATTCTTTGTTATACCAAGCTCAAAAGGGGAGGTAGCAGTGTTGATATGGAGTAGATATAGGTTTGAGTACTGTGCTACATACTATCACCGCTCACTCTATTACTCGATTGTGAGAGCCTTTTATGTCTACATATATCTTATACATGTTCATGTTTTCATGTTTTCATGTTTTCAAGTGCCTGTAGATATATGCCGAAACTAGTCTACTAATGGGATCGTGATGTCTTGTATTGACATACATAGCTAATTACAGAGATTTGAAACTTTGCCCCCCGTCGTATCGCTAGCGTTATCGCGTTGTACATACCATTCATGCAAGCTCCCGTTATAGACCGCCTTCTCTCGCTTTAGGATATGGTGCAGTGAGTAGACGGGTAGTCACATTGTGCATGCTTGATGCCACATGAGCGGTAAGAAGAGAGGAGAGTAGGCATGAAGGATATGAATGATACGACGTGATCTTGTATGCCATATGCAGAAAAGCCATGATTCCTTTCCTGGCATGAAACGCTATCGTGGTTGTCATCTTTTACAGCATTTGGTGAGTCAATTTCTTGATCTGCGGGTTTTCTGCGTCTATGTAACATCATGGTACATTCATAGAACCTTTGTATATATCGATTTACTGTTTATCAGAGTATTCTGTAACTTAATCTTCTAGAACTCAATATATGAGCAGGTAGCTATATTGTTAACCAAAAACAAGTAAAGGATCTATATACGGTTGATGGTGACTTTCCTCTTTCAACACTATCATCGTATCGAATACCCTTCTTCTGGACATGTATACGTATACTTTATCTTCTTGTTCCTTTGTAGTCTATTGTGTGAGTGAGGAAATCGAAATTAGGTCCAGTGTGAATAACAATGTATTCGACGAGGAACTGAAAGGACTATCGTGTTGATGAAGAATATAATCATCGTATGGGCTATGACAAGTAGAAGAAATGACAGGTTCTCCTTTTGACGTTGATAGATTGTATGATCCCAAACTCTCGGAACACAACTACGGATATGATGTTGAAAGGGATACAAGAGTCATGAAATTTGTTAAGCAGATACATAAGTATCGTCATTATGTCATGCGAGGCTTCGGTTCTAGTCGCTCCCAGAACATAGGGCGATTCAAGGCGAGGAGATGTCGGACCTGGTGCTTCCATAGTATGCTTTACCATTCTTCACGCTGCTTTGAAGATGAATGGCAATGACATCAAGTGTGGTGCCTAATCTGTGAAACAACTTCTTTTCTGTTCCCACATAATGTCACTTGACCAACCACGTATGATGGATGCCATCACCAGTGCATCATGGTTTGTCGAGACTGTAAGAGCTACACTTGAATGACTATGATAAAAACAATAGAAAACCAGTGTTGAATATACCATAGTCACTCGATACCGTATACCAATGATCTCATGTTGAGGCGGTGATGAGAACTTGTAAGACCCGATACTTGGCGTACAACCCAACCTCTAGACAAGAAAGTTAGTATTACACAGCGCTGTATATCCGGGGCCACATGCGTGTCATTTTGTCAGTTGATGTCCTGAGCTCATGTGGTCTCGGAAGCCGTCGCGTGTTTGCCACAAACGACTTTTAGAGTGAGAAGGCCTCTTATTGTGCTAGACATGAGAGGATAGGTACTAGTTCAGGGCTATTACGAGTGATACTTGCGCAATCGGCCGAACTCTAGTAGCGTTAGTGTATATCAAGATAGATTTGTGATAACATTTTTTACGTGATTAGTCAATGGTAGTTTGACGAATGGATGTATATTGCATCTCCACATATATATGGTGTGGGTATGGGTTTATGAATATATACTAAGAAGTGAATAGAATGAAAAATTATGATCTGAATAAACTACGTGAGTGTAGCTTGAAAAAGATAAAATGGAAAAACGCCCCAAAAATCCAGGTAAATAAATCGCTGTGTGATGTAGATGACAAAAGAAAGAGAGGGAAGAGAGTGGCCAAAAGAAGTAAAACAAAACCTTTGTTTGTAAACGGCAGGTGGTGATGTTTGTTGATGTTTATAGCATCTCATGACGATAAACAAAGTGCTATAAGTCTTGATGACGAAAAGTCATATACGATAGTCTTCATGACATGTAGTACGTACCATAGAGATCACTCGTCATGAAAACGTATGATAGGCCTTATCAGTCAATATAAACAGCAGGAGACCAATAGAGACATTTGGAGCATTAAGATATCAGGACATGACTGCGCACCAGACAGACACCCATGAGATTGACAAATAGTATATTGATGGTACAGTTGAGTCAAAAAGAAATGCAGAAAAATGCAATAGATAGACAAAGAAAGAAGGATGTTACAAAAAGGTCAACCCCAAACTCTATGAAATCTCTTGGCCCTCTTGTTCCTCGCGATATTGGAGGCCCCCGGGAATCTGAAGAGCATCCTTGACCCATGGATTCTCTGCCACTTGCTGGATGGTCCAGCGTGACCGAGCACGTTTGAGTAGTCCTTCGGTGATTTCCATGGCGCCGAGCATATTGGCCTTGGTGAATTTCTCGATACTAGCATCGTGGTCGCTATCTTCACCTTCGTACTCGTACCAACGCCATTCTAAGCGCGCGATACGATGGCTCGTACGACTACGCAAGCGTACATAGTCGCTGGCATTGGGGTTTGGATCGAAGGGTAGGCGAGCCTCGAGAAGTGCATATAGCAAGACACCTAGCGACCAAGCATCAGTTGCTCGGCCATCATATGGCTGACCCATGATCACTTCTGGAGCAGCATAGTCCTCCGATCCACAGCGGGTCTCGAGTTTTTCGTCGTCGGCAATTTGCCTAGATAAACCAAGATCGGTGACCGTTACGACGGAGTATGGATATGTGAGCCAGTTCATCTTGGGATCAGCCAGCTCTGAAGGTCGAAGGTTTACGAGCACGTTTTCCAACTTGATGTCACGGTGAACTACACGGTGTTCATGGAGGTACTGCACAGCACCGATGATTTCAGAAAACATACGGCGAAGTAGAGCTGGTTTTAGGGCTGATCGGTTTGTCGTAGCGACGTCAAAAAGGTCGCCTCCAGGGCAATGAGTAAGGACCAGAATGGCGCGAGACATCTCAATGTTGAATGCTTTGAGATTGACAAGCGATGGGTGGCGAGTGATCTTCATGATTTCGAGCTCTCGCTTCAGACTCATCTCGATTCGATCTTCGCTAGCACCACCTCTTGGCCCATGTTCACAGACCTTGATGGCAACCAGTGTTTTGCGATCAAGACGTACTTCTACTTTGTTGTCCTTCATGGCTAGCAGGGTCTCGTCGTCAATGTCGATCTGGCTTGTGCCAAGAATCACTTGTGAGAATGTACCTTGGCCTAAAGTTTTGACTGCCCGCCAACGACGCTTCTTTCCATCTTGGCGGCCACAGGCTTCGAAATATTCTGCTAGAGGGCCCTTGGGCTTCTCAATGCTAGTGTTGTCTATAGACGATTTGGATGATTCACTAGGCGGTGGCGTTGGTGGCTTTTCGCAGGTGGGAGTGAGGCCACGGGACTCAGCGAAGTTTGTCTCTCGGCGCATATGACGTTTTGAAGCATCTTGAACTTCACGACCATGCGGCCCGGACACAGTAACCATACGCTTGGGAAGAATGGCTGCAGGGTCAGGTGTGAATTCACTAAGGCTTCGATTTCGAGTGTGGTGCTCTTGGATGTTTGCTGGATGTTGAGTAGCACTTAGAGAATCGCGGTTTGAGGCAAGACTGGCGTAGTTTTTGCGCCGAGCACCGTTGGCGAGAGCTGCGTCGATAGATTCGCCAGATGTTGAAACGAGGACTGAGTCTGGCCTAGAAACTGGTAGTGGGGCGTCGCGCGAGGGGGGACGGCCAGAAAGGGCTCTCCACGGGCCGGGAGAGTCATTGAATAGCAGAGGTGACGGCAGAGGAGTCACATCTCCCATGGCCGTGATGATAGGGCTCGGAACCAGCGAACTAGCAGCAGAAGGGGCTGAGCCACCAGAGATACACTTGGCAATAGCAGCCTTGAGACTTGGAGTTCGTACGATAGGCCTGAGGCTGGTCACGGATTGCTTTGTAGAGAGGCGAGTGGAAGGGTTGTTGTTGTGATCTGAGTTTCGTGGGGGAGACTGGAATGTTTTGCCGTGGATATCTGTAACTAGGCGCAGAGAACTTGGACTTCGGGGCGCACTAGTTGAAAGTACTGGTGATGTAGGGCTAGTAGAAAAGTCGTGCTCAGGTATAGTTGGAGAGGGAGCGATCGTATTGGAGCGAAACTGGATAGGTTGGGCTGGAGTAGGCATCGGTTGCGAGGATTGATTGCCAGATATAGAAATTGACGGGTTTTGTGAAACAGGCTCTAGATCCGGGGAAGAGGAGGAAGAAGATATCTGGGAGTCGTCCATAGTATTCGTAGTAATAGTAGGCCGCGCGGTAGTTGTCGCGAAGTCTAATGGTATAGCGGCCAGTAGGTAGTGCTCTCAGCAGAAAGGTGGTGCGGTGATTTGTAGTAGAGTGCCGAGAATACGCAGTGGCGTACAAAGAACGAGGGATATACGGTGGCGAGCAGAGCACAGCACAGTATAGTATAGTACAGTACCAGCTGTATAGGTGAGGCGGAGTGAGGCAGTAAATGCAGTAGTAGCAGATGCAGTTTATAATCACAGGAGACAGGTATCTGACGGCGGTGGGATTGGCAGTGGTAGCAGTGGAAACTGGGAACAAAAAGAGCACTGTTAGAGGAAGCGAAGCATTGCCAATAAGATGGGGAACAAAAGAAAAAGAGTAAAAGAATAGATAGGCGGACCAGGTGATTGTTTGGCGATGCTTGGCGTGAAAGAGCCGTCGAGAAAGAAGCGGATAAGACGACCTGAGCTCTTATAGAGAGCACTTTACTTGCAATAGATGGTAGCACTCGGGCCCTCCCTCAAGTCGAATCGCACCAAAGAACCAGTAATCCATGCTCAATCTCGAAAAGCAAACATGAAAAAGCAGGGCAAACAAAGGAACAAAGACCAGCAAGCGTAGTACTTACGAGCAGATATATTTTCCAATAGGTTTTCCAGAACGCCGAGCCTAGATGTCCTATCTATAGATCGGTTGATTGGGCTGTGGATCGATCGAGAGCGACGCTTGATACCAGGCGGGGAAACGCAGCACTTTGCAGGAACAAGGAAGATAGAAAAAAAGAAATCAGAAGGCTTTCGGGTGGGTTGGGCGAAGATCGTCAGAAATATCTGGTTCTGCAGTAATAGTGTAAATAGCGCCGCAGTTTCTCAAAAGAGCAACCCGCTAAAGGGCAAGATGACGCTCCAGAGGCTGTGTATCTCTGTAATTCTCTTACTCAGGTGGTTTTTGCGTGTACTCAAGATTGACGCAAACATAAACACTGGTGTCAGACAAGGGGGCGGGCAGTAGTGCGACGTTGGGTCTATTATAGGCAGCAGAAATGCATAGCAGTAGAAGCTATGTTATCAGCAGGCTCTAGCTTTTTGGCTTTGAAGGGACTGAGGCAAGACAGGATATCCCAGAGGGAAGAAGCTAGAAGATAGACAGTCAGACAGCCTATCAGTCACTCTAGTTGTGGTTGGATTAGTTGATGGACGACGTGCAACCCGACTAAAGATAGGCGGAAGGAACGGGCGCAGAGCTTCCAGATAGAGCGTCGAAGATGGCTGATAAGAAGCAAAGGGCAAGAGCAAGATTTCCAGTTGTAGATGGCAGGTGCCGGGTGGTAAAAGTAGTAATGACTGCAGCAGGTCGAGTTGACAAAGTGATAATTCGAGGGTGTCAAAAAGACGATAAGTCAGAAAATTCAAGAAAAATGGGCAGTAAAATTCTGCCAGGTAGTGGTGATGTCTTGAGACTAGGTCGATCGCTGAGATTGAAAAAGGAAGGAAGCCTCAAATGAGAAGCCCAATGCAATTTACAAAGTGCCATGTTCGACAACCTTGACACAAATTTATTTCGAACTTTTTTTTATACTCTTTGTTTTCTTTCTTTCTTGTTCCGTTATTTTTGTATCAATAGTTGGGCTGTTTTAGGACTAGACTAGCACCATATTAATACTAGTCCTACTATCGATCCGAATCAACAGTTTTAACAAGAACATGCATTCAATATAGTCTGTTGGTTGATTGCCAGAGTTGCCAGCCCAGCATATCAATCAAGTCTGCCGTTGGCTTAAGGGAACTCACGTTATTAGATTGTGATCCTGATACAGGCCGATCTTCAGCTATCTCTCAAGAAATCAAATGCGTTTATTAACCGGTCAATCTAGCTCTGTCTGCTTCTGAAGAGAAAATATGTCAAAGTTTGTATCTTGTACATGTACTCTTAACACCTTATCTTACGTTGCACCCTCACGGCCCGCGGGCGGATAGCATTTTTTTCTTCATTTTCCTCAGTATCCATAAAGCAGCAAGGCAAGTCCGCTTACAATGTTACATCTAATTTTCCCGAAGCTGCTTTGAAGACACTTATCACGTATCCTCGCGCAAAATCACAATCATCTCTTACTACAGTTGAGCTATCGTCAGTGTAGCAAAAAGTCAGGTGTTCATGTATGTACATATGTTGACTTTCCTACCACCTCAACAACTACTCTAACTACATGCCTGGTAGTGTTGATTTCAACTACCATTAGCGCTTAGTATACCCGGCATTTTCGGTCGACGTATTGCTCTCCATTCTGGCCCCTGTCCCCGGTCAGGTGCCTTGTGTTGTCCTCTGGCTACTGCAGATTGGTCTCAGCCTTTGCCGCGCCAGGTACAGGTTCAGGTACTATTTGTGGATGAAGAGCTCCTTCATATGCTAAATGCTTAAATTCCTACACTATTGGCTATTACGTATAGGAAGTCTAGGCCGGCTCTTCTGTGTTTCTATTAATCAGCAGCAGTTTTTCCACCGTTTGCTTGCGTCTCAGATGTACAACCCGCTCTTCTCCCGATTAAGATTTATCTTTCATACCCCGGCTCACAGCAGCTCACTCGACTTAAGGGAAAAATGTAAGAAAAGCTCCATACAGTCCTTCCCTGCTAGAACTGGAGACCAAGCATTGCAAAAGGAGCCAACTCTTCTCGCTTCACATCGTCGCCTATTGCCGTTTTGCATCCCACCCTTCACTCTATGTACCTCTTGACTATCGTCATAATCGCTACTTCCTGCTTAGTCTAGCCAACTTCTATTACGGCTCAACCGGGAATTCCTAGTACAGTTAACCGGGCGGTCGAAATGAGCGATCTGAACAGTCACCGTCTCCAGTGCTCATTACTTCAACTAGAACATAAAACAAAATACCCTAACTAACCTTGCTAGCAATGCTAAGATGCTCGAATAAGGTCACATGAACACATCGCCTGATTCACAGGGGAAGAATCTCTGGAATGCGACATTATTTCCTTCATTCTGTACTCAAATCCACCAGTCTTCTGCTAATAGAGCACAGACAGGCTCTGTCAGTCGTGAAGTCCATACCAATCACATCTCCTATGAAAACACAGCGTGCAGTAGAACGGCGCCTCATTGGCCGGCCGTATGATATTCACGCCGACTCCACACAGGTATCATTAATGCTAGACTATCGCGTGTCTATCCATTCCCCAATAGATAATATCTTCACAGATGTGATATCATAGTCGAAACCAAAACGTTGATAATACATATATCTAAATAAGTATCTTGAAAAGATGATGGTTGGAGCCTACTCATGTACATGTACATATATGTATGCTCGACAAATCACATAATACTTAGGATAAGTAACAGACGCTGTTTCTTCACCAACCACAGCCAACTTTCATTGGCGCCATACCGTCCCTTTACATAATTTGGATGTTGTTTTTCATTCTACACACATATCAAGGAGAACAATTTTCCTGGCACAAAGTTATCCCACTACTTATTGATGCTTCTCATCAATACAAGATTGTCATCCCAAGACCGGTAAACTATCTTCTCGTCTATTTAGCACCCCCGTTATTTGCAGGGGTTTTAAATCATTGTCGGCCTTGTGATCACCACACTAAAACTTTAGCTAGAGGTAAAAGTTCTATTGTAGCACGACATGACAACATCTGAACATCTGACATATCCATGAAAATGATTTGCACTAAGATGCGTGTCAAGCCATCTTCTGACTAGTAGAAGCAAGGAGAGTACAAATCTTGATTACATGTACATATATATGTAGCACGAGTCCTCGGGCAGTTTTTGAAGACTAAATAAGGAGTACTTAAATTCCCAAGAAAAACCTGACAAGGGAAGTAAGTATCCGTTAATGCATACAATATAGACCCTAAACCATAGCAATACAGGGTTATACGGCTCCTGGCTGCCAGCTGTCGACGGCCAGTCTGACTCTTAATTGATTTCGTAGCTATGGACGCGTTTAGACGCGCTCTGAAGCCCGCGCTCAGGGATTTCGATGGGAAATAGCTGGACAACTATTGATCGGTGAAATATTCCTTAGCAACCGTTCACAAACACTATCCTTCTAGTCAACTAACCACCTACATATGGCCAAGCCAAACAGCCTCGACACACCAATAAACCAGACTACACATCGTATTTTGTACATACACTGGTGTTTCCTACAAAGCCTAATTCCTCCAATATCTAATTTACAATGCTGAGAACGGGCGTGAGCCGTAACGATCACAAGCGGCAAAGTGTTCTTGATCCTCGCAAGTCACAGTTCACAGAGTCAGCATTTAAAGACCAAACTTATCCTCACCGTCTCAACTTCTACATCACCCCTCCCACATCTGATATCACCCTAGAACAATTCGAGCAATGGGCCATCGACAGACTTCATGGTATGTTCGGCTAGCCAGTCCTGTGCTATATCGATGTCACAAGAAAACTGACCCCTCTTTTTTTTTTCCTTGGCTTATAGTGCTGGCTGAGTTAGAAGCATGTCAACATAGAAATCGGTCTCTACCCGAGACTACAACCTATATGAAACCTATCATCGACAAATACCTACCTCTCGACTCGAACACCTCTAATTCATCTCATCTAGCCGCTCAACGGCAAAAGGACCACTACAGCCACTTCATCCTACGTCTAGCCTTTTCCCGCACCGAAGAGCTTCGACAACGATTCGCCCGAGTAGAGTCCACACTATTCCGCATCCGCTTCACATCCGATGGCTTAGCAGACCGTTCCGCATTTGTAAAGTCATTAAACCTTCCATGGTTTTCCGATGTGTCAGAGCGGGAAAAGGAGGAATACAAGGCCGAGCTAGATGCTACTGTTATGTTCAAGAAAAGCATACAAGCCGAAGACAATGTTTGGTTCAAGGTTGATTGGATGCGTGTACCTGAGCTTGTTGAAAGCCGTAAAGTCTTCATGCGTGGCGGCAAGGCATACGTTCCAGGTCGTGAGCAGATGTCCATGATTTGCGCCGAGTTCTCTCACAATCTCGATAAGCAACTCGAACTTACCGCGCGTGCTGTGCCCCGTCTGGACAAAGACAACAGATTATCGCCGATTCTCGATCATCTAGCTAAGAACTTTATCACCCCAGATAGTTATTTGACGAGTAACTCCACGGCTCTGGGCGGCGAGGTTAGTGCTGCTAATATTGATAACCTCTCCAAGCACTATCCTGCGTGTATGTCACATTTACACCGGACACTACGCCGTGACACTCACTTAAAGCATCACGCACGACTGCAATACACGCTATTCCTGAAGGGCATAGGCCTGAATCTGGAGGAATGCATGCTTTTCTGGCGCCAGGCCTTCCGGAATATCCCAGAAGACAAGTTCAACAAAGAGTACCGCTATAACGTTCGCCACGCCTACGGTGAAGTAGGTGGTGATTCAAATCGACGCGGAGGTGGCTACGCGCCGATGAGCTGTCAGAAGATCCTCACAGATACGCCACCAGGTCCTGGTCAGGCCCATGGTTGTCCGTACCGTCATTTTGGTGTGGATAACTTGACAGCACTCCTGCAGACTATGGGCGTTACGGACCGGGAAACGATTCATGGAGTTTTGCAGGACAAGGAGCAGCAAAAGTTCCACATGGGTTGCAATAGAGTGTTCGAGCACATGCACAAGCAAGAGCTGAAGCGCGCGAGGGATGAAAATATTATGGGTGCTGCGCAGTTGGATACCATCATTCATCCCAACGAATACTTCAAACGCAGCTATATCCTCAGTGACTTGGATAAGGCAAAGGATGCGATGGCTGTCAAGTCCGAAACCCAATAGAGACTTATATTTAGATGGGGATATAGTTATAGACGGCGGGCTCTGGGTTAGGGCTTTGATATACTTTGTTTTCATCGTTATGCATTACTACATCTTTTGTTATATGGTAGTAAGTGTATCTTGTATAATGGCGGGATCTACATATGGTTGATTATACGGTGTGCTATAATGACTAGCTTTTTCATGATATTATCATTGTAAGATGACCAACACTATTAAACTGCCTATGAAGAGGAAACCACTATCTCGGGTAAATTTCTCATGTACAATACCATGTCCATGGTGAAGCAGGAGCGGAGTTCTACGGGTAAATCCTTTGGTCTTCAGTGATGGTGTGTGGGTGATGTTACGATCTTATCGGCCCTGTGTAAACACTCTGGTTATCGCGTAAAGGATGTCTCTAGCCTGATGTATACAGATATGATAAAGAGCACAACAGCGTCATGGTTTTTGGTAACATTGTCCACAAATAGAAGAAATATCTAGCCATTGATATCCCACATTGTAACAGAAGAACTCGGGTGTCGACTTTGTTCTAAGAAGCACACTATCAGTCGGCCTTTGTGTTTAACAAGCCAAACATCGATATTTTGCGGAACTAATCGAAAAAGTAATCTTTACCGATTCATGTTCGTCCATATGACGACGTTACAGCGAAGGCGAAATAGAAAAACGTGCTACCCAAAAGGAGTATCACCTTGGATTTTTTCTTGTGTATTGACTACGATGTAGAACTTTTAGAGGCAAACGATGGCTGTGGCATGATAAGATACACTTAGACAGATAGCTGGACAGACTGGATCAGAACTGGAATTACCCAAGGAGTCGGATGGTGGGATTACTAGGGTCTTTCTGGAGACCATCCTTCGCATAGGTATGTACTTCAATGATACTTGCAATGAACATGAGATACAGATCGTAAAAAAAATTTGTCTCAGTTTGTATCAGGACATAGGCCCTAGGTTTTGGTTGATTCAATTCATCTTCTATCACATGTTTGATATACAAGTCCCTTTAGTATACATCATAAAGTATCAATATCAAACATTAAGTCTTGGTTATGACGCAGTGTTACTAATATGATTGGATCTGCTTTAGTACTTTGACTTCCGTACCACACGCCATCAAGAAGAGACAAAGGACCAGGTCTCTCTCCTTTCCTGCTTGAAATCTTACGGGGGGATGGAATGGTATGACCGGACGGAAAAGCGTGAAGTTGTGGGTGTCGGGATAACAGAAGATAGGGCTTTTGGCTGTAAAGAATCATATGTTTGCTATTTTTGATTGGAAGATATGATCTAGAATGATCAATCATTTTATGCAATCGCCATCATCGTGCATTCAATGTCTTTTGTTAACACAACCAGATATCAGAGAGCACAAAATCTCTTGGACTATATGTAGTATCTCGCTGCCAATATATGCTAAATTCCCCACGCTATGTATAGTCTGTACGACACTTATACCAGCCTTTTTCATATGTAACATTTCAACCCTAATAGGTTCATGCATCTCACATTTTATGTATCTTTCATGAACAAGATTGAGCAAAACTGTCTGGCAATGATTCATAAAACGTTAGAGGAAAATTAAGGTTTTGCTTTGCGGCCTAAAGCTTCGCCTTATTGGCATAGACCTACTAAGATTTTTGATCATAGAATTAAAAATAAAACTGTATTCCAAAGCCCAAAACAGACACACTAAAATCTAGTAATGCAATTGCGGTCAGAAGCAACACAAAACAGATGGATGGATTTTCCAAGGTAACTTCGATTACTTGGAAGGTACCCTCCATGTACCGTACCTGCGTTTTGGGAACAAAAATGGTGGAGCACTCTGACCGGAGCAGTTTCCTTTTACCATTTCTTGACGGAACTTCTCGACCTCTGCTTCTTTTTCCCCCTTCTTGTCAGTCTTTGTATCGAAAGAGCCATCTTCGTTTTGTTTACTTATTCTTTCTTTTTGTACCCTCTCTTTTTCTTTGTTCACCTTTTTTTTCCATCAACAATCCAACCCTTTTTTTTCTATTCTGGTTACACATTCCTTAGCCTTGCATATATAATTTTCTTTCCTTTCTATAACTTATCCTCATAAATTACGTCGTTTTTTATCTCCTTATCTTCTATCGCTGTCATAAATATCCTGACCGCCAATTCTACCTATCTGACAGACGCGTGAGACATCGAGCGAGCCGGGGTCCCAGCATATATTTCTTACCTTATAGCTAGTCCAGTCTGTTGGTGTCGTCTGATTCCATCATATCAATCCAACTCTAGTCCAGTTAAACGGTCAGCTTAGTCGCTTAATCGATTGGTTCTTCTGCCACCGAGCTTCGATAACTATTCAAGCTTGTGTCTGTGGGTTCTTTCGATACCCCCTCCATAATAGACCGGTCCGCAGCATTATATGTTCAGTTCTATGCTTCCACCCTCATTTGCTTTGCTCGTTATTTGATGTTGCTACGAGTGGCAGCATCCAGTATCGTTCACATATCAGTAGCTCACTATATAGTGGTGTTCTTATCACCGCCTCGAGAATATATATATTGCAGTGGCACGAATTCTGCTATCTGGGTTTGTAGATCGCATGGCCATCACCGACAATCTATAATAGCGGTGGCTTTGGTCGTTCCGAACCATGACTACCGTCTGTGGTCTAACTTCAAATCCGGGTCAGAGCTTCCATTAGATTACTCAAGCATACAACATCTTCAACGACAACACTCTAAGAATATCACTATCACTCGGTATCACCTTACAAGTCAGTCATGGCTAATGACTATGCTACTGTATCGGAGACAGATCTGATGCTGAGTGATCGACAGGCAGAGATACTGCGGCAAAGTCAGGCATATCTTGATTCTACACATTCAAACTCCCAGTGTCAGTCAATATCCTCCCGAGGAGCCAGTCGTACTTCTAGCCAGGGGATGCTTCACCTCGACACATCATCCATGACACTTCTCGGGCAGCATTTCGATGCCATGATGAACCACGTACAAGCGCAAATTGGCCAACTTGAGTTACAAATTCAAGAAAGTACCGATTCCTTACAAGATGAAGCCACACTTGCCATGGTTGATGCTGATGCTGAGATGGCACGGATACAGGGTTACATGGCTCGTATGGACGAGCTGGATAACCACTTTGATGAGATTGCAAGCCTGCGCGATATTATTAAGGGCAATCGCCAGCGTATTGCACTCTTAGCTCGTCAATTGGAAGAAACGCCGGACACTGAATCGGATGATAAGAAAAAGCGGCATTCAAAAACTTCCAAGCATGGATCTTCTTCAAAACACGGAGCAAACTCCAAAAAGATATCTAGCAAGCATTGATTTTGTATGCTTCAAGCTTCCTAGACCAGATTTATTGACTATCGAAGCCTGCTTAACGCGCGCTTTGCGTGGGTACACAGAACCGCTATAGCTCCTGATTTCCAACTTTGTCACCAGCGTTATTTGTCATCTCGAACTCTATCTACGATTTCTAATGTCATATACTATCTACTTGCGTCCTCACGGACAAGACTAGGCTAATATGGGCGGCAACATCGATATTTATCTACTAATAGACCTAATCTACAATATATGTCCATCATCTATTCTTTGCCACATTAGATACAGTCGAAATATGTATGTTATTATGTTGTCATGTGATAGATATAATTATACTTCATGCTTTAATTGCTGTCACCAAGTTACATTGCGATTTTTATCTAGGGTTTATACTAACCCTAATATTTGGAAATGCGAAAATTACCTAGCTGACAAGTCAGATAAACGACTAGGATGTAATTGTGAATCTTGTATCATCTTAGCTCGTGATAGACAAGGATCGAATTCATAGCTGAAAACATACCAATCACAATCTTAAAAAGGGTTAGAGACGTGATGGTGGAAATATCAAAGTACGATGTTATGTACATATGTACATATTATATACTGCATGGAAAAATTTTGGTGGCGTTCATGCATGACCACACCTGAAAATTTGATAGCCCACGAAAGTCTAGTTCTTCGGATACAATATATAGCTTTAGGGTATCTAGCATCCCGTCTATATGTATCGACAATAATAGTGTTGTTATTGGAATGAGATCCTGCAATGTCTGCGTGTCGCCTAAGCAATAATTAGTTTATTTACTCAATCTATGGGTCACCAAGTTCGTACAACTTTGTTTGGAGAAGAATGGCAAAGAATCCTTTTGGTAGAGGAAAAACTCAGGCTATAGTGTGATATATTGATTGGGTAGCCGCAACTGGGTTCAGCCTGGTTCAGCCACCGATATCCAGGATATTCGAGGCAGGTAGAACGGGAAAGGCTAAGCTGTCAAGTAATTGGAGAACAATTAGCTGGTATAAGTGTTAATTATATGGAAAGAATAGGAGAAATCCGAAATACAATAGGTGAGATTATAGGCTGGAATGTTTTTGAAGGGCGCTAGGCTAAATGGCCTCGTTGGGTTTGCGACGAAAAGCGAAGCCCTACCCGAGTCTTATAGCGTTAGGCACGCATCATATTGAGGGATGGAATGTAAAAAGGGAGTATTAGTCTCTATAGTATGGCTGACAGAAACTTGGTGAATGTGTTTTTCTTGTTATAGGGCTGTTAGCTTAGGATAGAGTTTTGAAGAAAGGGAGTAAATGCCATAAGCAAAAAGAACAATCTCGTTTTCATGGATGATTGCATGTTGTGTGGATATCGAATAATGCAGAGAACTTTGAAGGCGTTGGCAGATATCTAACATGCAGGAGAGAAGGGTTGATAGTATATTTGCTATGTAGTATCATCAGAAGATAAGACTAGTGGCATTGAAAGATTAAGAAATAAACCGAAGCGACTGTAAGAAAACATCTAGAAGGGATAAAGCAAGCGACAAGCGAACAACACAGGATCTGTTCCTGGAGGTAGATTCGTGTCGAAGTGACCGTTAAGCTTTCTTGGACGGATACGATTTTGTTGTTTATGCTATTGGGTTGAAAGTTCCATATGGACATTGTTTTTGCTGACGGCAACCAAACGTCAAACAGGTGACAAGAAGGAGGGCATATACATTGTTAGTCTGGGGCAATAAGGTAATATATGAGGTCAATATAGGCTTGGATGTTGTTCTTTCCAAGGCGGGCTATGTGGGAGGCAAAGGACAGCACATCAATATTATGAAGCCCTAATATTATGCGTGGGCTCAATGCTATAGAAGAGGGAAACAAACGGCTACGGAAAACGGTTGGGCTCGGGTATTACCATGAATTTCTTGGATTCTATACATATGACTGATTAGAGGAATCTATCTTATTTCTATGCTTGATTAGCTACATATAGTAAGATAGACTAAGAAGCTATTGGTTGAATCGTCGAGACTAGCGGTAGCTTTGGTAACATGCTTGTCTGAGACCTATTTCTTGAGGCTTGATAGATGAGCGAGAAGATGCGGACATATGGATCAAGAGAGTGTGATATGTGATGTGAGATATCAACTATTAAGCTCATAATATCGTGTATATTCAACGCATAAAGTGCGGAGGCTGAAGGTAGCACACGCAACATATCTGCCAAATGATGTCAAGATGGAATGCAGTGTTCAACATGGCGGGGCCTATCAGAATATTCTAGTAGCATGATGCTATGCATATGCACACAACTGGCTCTGAAGCTTGACGAAAGACAAACTGGGAGGAAATTAGGAGAGAAGATTATTCTTCGGCGTACATAAATATGCAGTAGTTATAGTAGGATTAGGGCAACCTGAGCAGGAATGAACGGACCGGATATAAATAAGAACGCACAAATATGATTTCACGACGTATGTAAAACTAAAATAATTCAGAAAAATCTCACGAGGTGTTGAAACAAATTCGACCAAAAAGGGCTGAAAGAAAACGGCGCGTCACGTCCAACTTGGATGTAACTCTGGTCCATTTCAGTCGATATTGAAATTCTTCCCGGATGACCCTAGCTTGAATTTTTTCTTGTTTCGTTTGTTTGAGACGAACACAAGGACATCGTTTATTCTCTTTTGAACGATACAGCACGCACAGAGGAACATAAAAAAGGAATAGAAAACGCGTTTCGGGCCCATATCTCCAGAGTTCCATCATAAGTCTGTGAGCCTACAAACCAACAGAACAATATTAATATTATATGGGCTCTCTCAACGTCCAACTGGGTCTGCTAATTACATATACCAAGTTTACTGGCTTTCCTTGTTATTTGCTTACTCCTTAGACTTAGCCATGCAATTTTAAAGTCAGAAGAAGAAAATAAAAAAAGGAACAGAAAGATAGAAACCTGAGCGGCCGGGCTATCTTTCGTTTCTTGGGCCAGTTGGTTCCGGACTATCTCTCTCTCTGCTGTGATTCCTTTTACCCCTAGTCAAAGGACCCGGCAAACTTACGCATTAACGAAAGCAAGAAAAGCTTGTGCTGTTAACAGTATTGCATAGTGGCTTTGCTGGGTAAATCGTTAGAAGCCGTAACTAGAAGAACTAAGCTCATCTCGTCTTGTCGGCGCTGAACACGGTCCATGTCATTGGTTTCGTTTTTTCTCTTTCCTGTTTCTTTTATCTTTTTCTTCTTTCTTCTTTCTTTTGTTGTCAGTGTGAGGTAACTTCTCACAGCCGTTTTCCTTTACTTTACTTGTCTGCAGTCTCATGCATTTTCTTTTGGCTGGTGCTGTAAAGCTACATATAGAGAGGTCCACGACATCTCTATAGCCTGCCCCAGCGCTGGCGGCCTCTAAGCAATTTTTTATTTTTGCTATGCAGAGGGAAACGGACAGCACTGGGCGTTTGAAGTCAGAGGCTTCTGAAAAAATAAGGCACGCCTAGAGCTGTAGCAGCAGTGACAGAGAACAGCAAGACACGGAAGCAGACTTTATAGGTTCTTGGTCTAGGTTTACTCACTAACTGATGCTACAGCTCGGCGCCTATCTTCCCAGATCCCTTCTGCCCTAACTATAATAGTTTCTCTCCAAATAATCACACGCAACGCGCTGTTTAGCGTCCTATCTATCTTATTTTAGTCTGTTCCTGTTCCTGCTGCCAATCGCTTCTTTCGCCTGGCGGTACAATCTTTGACTCTTTTCGGCAGTGCTGCCATCTTTTTTTTCTTCTTCAAGAGAGCTTGCTGTTAAGCTAAGCTAACTGAAAGTAAGCTAAGCTAACAGACAAAGACCTTGTCTTTTTTTGTTCTTCATTCTCTCGTTTTTAAAAGTCCAGATAGCTTCCATCTACTTTCTCGTTTATTCGTTTCCGCTGTCCACGTCTTATTTTTATCATATAACTAATTTTTTTTTTCTTTGCGCCGGCCTGTTTTGGTAGCTGGCTTTGCGTTCGATATTGTGACTGCCTACTACTAGCCACCGCATTTACAGCCTACAGCGTTTGCATCAGCTACGATTTGGACCAACTCCTGGATATAATTTTTTTTTAATTATATTTTTTTTTTCTTCCTTTTCCCAGCCATCGCATTTGCATAACTCGCTTCATCCCCAAAAGCTGCGGCCTTGCATTCATCGCTTTTTGTTCCTTTTTTATTTTTTTCTTTATTCTTTTGCCTATCCGATTTGAATTTGTCTGCATACCCATTGTCGATTTTCTCGCCTAGAATTGCATTGTCTAGAGATCATATAGAAGCCAAAAAAAACCCCTAGAATATCCGGTTTCCATTCCATGTCCTTCGTCTTGCGCCTGAAGTGATCATCCACCGATCCATTGTTCTGGGTCCCGCGATTTCGGTACGTTCTTTTTCTTTTTTTTTTGCCGCTTCTACGTGCTGTCACTGGCCCGATGACACGCCCCTGGGACCGCGCCGGCGTCCACTATAAGCCTCTGTAAGAAACTATATTGACCATCATGCAGCACCACTATATTATAACCCTCGCACACATTGCCTGTCGTGGCGTATCTTGCCCACGCAGAATCGCACCGCCAGCAGCAGGCTTCTGCTTATCCGTCCGCAGCTTCTGCAGCATCACTGCATCATCTTGATTTCCAGCCTCTCCAGCCCTCTCCACAGCTCCGCGAGGAGTCTCAACTGTCGCCTACCGCGTCGACCGGCTCTCGCTCTCGATCTCGCTCGCTACGTCGTACGCCTACGATCGAACGCCGCTCTATCCTTGAGAAAGAGCCCAGTCGCCGTTCGCGAATTCTCTCGCAGATCCTCAGCGACTCTGAAGACGAAGAGACCCTCACCGTCCCGGAATTTCCCTCGCCCGAAAAGCGCGTCACTGTCGCCGACGACGAGCTCGACGAGACGTTCTCCGCCTATCTCAGACGCCCGCCTGCCAACCGCTCCAAGCGCAACCACCGCGCCGTTCTCTTCGCCCTAGAAGAAGCGCTTCGAGGTCCGTATTCGTTTACGCCTGATCTCGTCGAAGAAGAGGCCGAGCTCTGGGAGCCTCACGGTATCCAGCTAGTCCAACCCGCCCGAACCCCCTCGCCGGAACCTGCCGTTCGTCTTACGCCTAGCGTCCGCGCCCATCGCAGAGCTGTATCGCAGCCAATCCCCCCATCTGCTTCCCGCACACCCTCGCTCATCCGCCAGGCCTTTTCCAAGCCTTTCGCAGTCTCAATGACGTCCCGCCAGAGAACTACAGTGTCCAGCACTGCACCAGCAGTATCCGCACTGGCTGCAGCCGCCGGCATCAAAAGCCCGACGCAGATCATGAAGGAACGCCAAGATCGCGAGCGCCGCCGTGCAGAGCAAAAGGAGCAGGACAACTTGCTTAAAGACCAAGAGAAACGGCGCCAGATCGCCGCCGAACAGGAGATACGGCATCAGGAAGAAGCCAAGAGACGGAATGCAGAGCGCAAGGCTACTGCCGCCGCCGCTGCTGCTGGTGGTGCCCAACAACAATCTCAGCCTACATCACAACTACCACCCTATATGTCTAGCGCCCAGCCTGGCACACCGAGGGCCCGTCCCTACACCGCAACTAACGACCACACTGGCGATACCGGAGTCGCATCATCACAAACGCCCGCGAATGGAGGTGCGAACTCCACGAAGAAGCCCCAGTCTTCCGCCTCGAAGGCCTCGTTCCCTCACGCATTCGAGCGCTGGGAGACTCTTTCCGCCCAATGGGAAGGCCTCACCCGCCATTGGATCCGGCGGCTGGAGATGAACGGCGCCATGCTGGAAACAGACCCCCTCAGCAAGACGTTGTCGCGTCAGGTGACTGATTTGTCGGCAGCTGGCGCCAACCTGTTTCACGCCGTAGTTGAGCTGCAGCGCCTTAGAGCCAGTTCTGAGCGTAAGTTCCAGCGCTGGTTCTTTGAAACACGCAGCGAACTAGAGCGACTACAGGAGGATAAGGCCCAGCTGGAAGCGGCGCTACGTGATGAGCTGAACAGTAGACGTGAAGCGGCTGTTCAGGTACAGAATACCGAGACCGTCAACACCCTACAGCGCCAACTCGCCGAGATGAAAAAGGAGCTTACTATCTCCAAGGAGGAAGCCCGCCGTGCTTGGGAGGAGCTTGGTCGTCGTGAGCAGGAAGAGCGTGAACGAACCTTTTCCCTGCAGAACGGCCATCCCACTATCGTCGGCGGTGTTCAAGTTGTTCCCATGGGTGCTGGAGGTAGTCGCCCCATGGCGCATATGTACCAGCCTCAACAGCCCGGTGGTAGCCACACCCCTCCAGACCAGCCTCCACTGACTTCGGCTACAAGTTCCACGATGGGCTACCTGGCCGATGCGCAGAACTATCCCTCTCATACTGGCTTTGTTAGAGACGCAGCCGGTAATGAGCTATTAGACTCCCACGGCCGCCCCATCCCCTACGAAATGCCTGGTTCGCCAATGTCACATCCCGATATGGACGATTACAATCTGCCTAGCTCACGCTCACATCAAGGCCAAAGCCATCACCAACAGTACCAGCCTCTTGTTAACCCTGTCCAGTCTTCTACTTCTACTTCTTCTGCTCCGCCATCGTCATCTATTCCTCCAGTCTCGGCTGGCCAGTATGGCTCCCCAGCAACGTGGGATACGCATCAGCATCCTACGCGTCTCAGTGATGTGCTGGAAGAGGAAGAATCGCGTACAACAGCTAGCCAAATTAGCCGGAGTTGAATATCTTGAAGTCTCCATTCAAGATGGAAAGTACTGGTTGGTTACTAGTGCAAGGAATATAGCACCTATAAAAAGCGGTTTCGAGTAGATATATATTTTATACGTCTTTGGCGTTGTAAGTGTATATTTTCGTATACGTTGTTATTTTCACAATTAGATATCTCTGTTCTTTTCTTTCGACATCTTTTTTTGCGTATTTAATGGACTTGGTTTTATAAACTCGTATAGTCAAGTCATATGGACTTGTTTTAACTTGGTTGGATTTTCACCTTTTTCGTTTCGTTGATCTTTCTTGCTTCGACTCAAGTGTCTTATAGTTAATCCGGAGTTACACATATTGGTTTCTTTTTTTCTTCTACATACTCAGACCCCTTTGCATTCTTGCTTCTATGATCCTTTTGATTTGATTGATGTTGAGATGTTTTTGTTTTTTTTCATGTGATCTTGATATACGTTCGAGATTTTTAGACATAGTTTTGGGCATGGTCTAGACATAGGTATGCACAGTCTCCAATGAATTGAATCTGATAGTCTATTATATCGTGTTACCATAACTTTTTTTTTTTTGCTTCACCGTGAGATCTAATATATTTTGCGGTGCTGTGCTTGCCGACGGCGATTATAAAGAGGTGAGAAGAAGTTATACAGATCGAAAGACGTTCGATTTCGAGATAATGTATTTTCTTTCTTTTTTTTGGCGGTGTGCTTTACAGAGCGATCTTGACAGCTTCATCAAAGTTCTGACCAGTCAGACGCTCAAAGACGTCTCTGTAGTTTTTCTGAGTAGCCGCAACGATATCTTCTGGGAGCTTGACACCCTCCTTGCCCTTCAGATTATTTTGAACAAGGTAGTTACGGACAAACTGCTTGTCGAAGCTGTCCTGATCACGGCCAGTCTCGTACTTGTCGGCCGGCCAGAAGCGCGACGAATCGGGCGTCAACACTTCATCAGCGAGCACGACCTCGTCCGTCTCCTCATCAAGGGCAAACTCAAACTTGGTGTCGGCGATGATGATACCGCGCTCCAGCGCGTACTTGGCAGCGGCCGAGTATAGCGCCAAGGCCAATTCTTCGATGCGCTTGGCATATTTTTCGCCGCCAACTAGTGCCGCAACCTTGCTGGGGTGGATGTTCTCGTCCTTGTCACCGATGGCCGCCTTAGTCGACGGGGTGAAGAGCGGCGTGGAAAACTTCTCGCTCTGCTTCATGCCGGCGGGAACTTGGATTCCGTGGACGGTGCCGTGGGTCTTGTACTCGGCCCAGGCACTACCGGAGATGTAGCCGCGTACGATGGCCTCAACAGGGAAGATCTTGAGACGGCGGACCGTCATGCTGCGGTGCGACACGAGGGTCTTCTCGGCGGCCGATAAGTTGGCGGGTGGTGTGAGAGTGATAACGTGCGTCTTCAGGCCTGGTACAAGCTCAGAGAGTACCTTGAACCAGTGGGCTGAAGTCAGCGTCAGCACAGTGCCCTTGAAGGGAATGGCGTTCTCAAGAACGACATCGTAGGCGGATATGCGATCGGTCGACACAAAGAGCAGCTTGCTGTCGTCGATGCGGAAAAGTTCGCGGACTTTGCCGCTGGCAATATGCTGCAGCGATGACAGCTGGAGTGTAGCGATGGCAGAAGACATGATGATTGCAGATTGACTAATAAGACGACCCTGAAGTAAAAAGAAGATATAAAAAAAAAAAAAAAAGGAAAACAAAACTAAAATTTGGCTGGTGATGTTTAGATCCCACGATTAGGAAAGAGTCACACCCGAGTTTGGCAGATTTTTTGCGGAGCAGTAAACAGATTAGTTTGGTAGTTCCTTGTTCTCGCGGCCTGTAGTTGTAATTGTTATGTAAAAGTACTGTACTGTATTGCTTAGCATTTCTAAGACATTACTATTTTATTCTGAGTCTAAGACACTATTGACTGTTATCACATAACATACAAACATCAACGTGCTGCTAACATTAATGTCTTATCATGATTATATCGTACTAATGTATATTCTTGGTAATTAAAACCGTGTATCTACTTAGTGTAAAAAAATCATATGCTTGTATGCAAAATTCGTCATGTTGCAGCTGATGATGTCAACCATAATGCGCTTCGCTCAAAGCGGGGTGCTTGGATTTTGAGAAACTCAAGATAAAGATATATGCAAGCTCTTTCGGCCGATGCCAGCTGTCAGCAGGCGGCTGCGAACTTCCCGGTCAGTGACGCATTTGCCGGGCCAACCTAGCATATGTTGAAGCAAATAGGCAGCTGTTCATGTAGACTACAGCTTCATAAGCTAAAATTTAGTCAATTAAACCATTTTGTCTTCTATTTTGCGTTCTGTTAGTCGTTTTCTTTGTTGAAGCACACTCAAAAACTGCCCGTCATGGCAAACAAATCAGACGATATCACCAAGAAGAATCTCTACGGTGTGTATAAAGATTAATAGACTAGAACTATGATGAGAAGACTACTAATATCGGCATCTATATCTCAGTCTTTGATCTTGCAAAGGAAGTCTTGGATTCCTTAGTTCTCAAAGATTCATCAGAGCTTCATACTCAAGAAGCTGACGTTAGTCAACCAGTCGCTCCGGGAGGCAATGACCAGCTTAACGGCGCACAGTCTTGTTCTCTGTGTTCTCTTAGCTTTGAATCTGTTCTTGACCAGAGAAGTCATCTCAAGTCAGATTTCCACCATTACAACCTTAAGCTCAAGCTTCGCGGCTCGCCGCCAGTCACTGAAACCGAGTTTGAGAAACTCATCGGTGATCTCGACGAGAGTTTATCAGGTGAAGACTCATCCGACTCAGAACCAGAAGATTCGGCTCGCAAGGATAGCACTCTATCAACACTCCTAAAGCGCCAGGCCCATCTTTCTGGTATTGCTAAGCCAGTCAGTGACAACTACGATGATGAAAATGATGATCTCGCGCCACGACGTGGCCAGTCAAAGGCGCCATTAATATGGTTCAGCTCGCCTCTACTGCCTGTCAACACGTATTTTGGTTTTTATAGAGCGCTGTTCGGGACCTTGGAACTGACAGATGATGCTCAGGCTGCTGAACGTATCAAAGTCAAACAACTGGCTCCTATCGCGATGCCAAAACTCAACAAGGACGGTTCACCTATACTGACTTATAAGGGACCCCATATCTTCATGTGCATGATTGGCGGCGGTCATTTTGCTGCCATGGTTGTCGCTCTACCACCAAAGAAAGTGAAAAACAACGCCGCCGGTCCCTTGAATCGTGAGGCTATCGTGCTAGCTCACAAGACATACCATCGTTACACGACACGTCGCAAACAAGGTGGTTCTCAATCTGCCAACGATAATGCCAAAGGAGCAGCGCATTCAGCCGGTTCAACTCTGAGAAGATATAATGAACAAGCTCTTACTGATGACGTACGAGCACTTCTCACTGAATGGAAGCCATTACTTGATACTTCCGAGTTGCTCTTTATCCGGGCTACTGGTATGACAAACCGGAGAACGCTATTTGGCCCGTACGATGGACAGGTCCTTAAGGCAAATGACGACAGAATCCGTGGCTTCCCATTCAGCACTCGTCGCGCGACACAGAACGAGCTTATGCGGTCATTTATCGAGCTCACAAGACTAAAAGTACGAGAGATCGTGCCTCAGGAAAACAAGCCAGACACGAAAGCCACGCCACAACCTAAGCCAACACCAAAGGCACCTCCAAAGCCCGAACTTAATGAAGAGGAAGCAACTGCTTTGATGCACACCCAACAAATTCAGGGACTGATTCGACGATCAAAGCTTCCAGGTCTTCTCACATATTTCCAAAAGAATGAAATCGACGCCTCTTTCAAGTTCTTCCCTGCTGATCAAAATCACCATGCCCCGACGCCACTGCACTTTGCAGCCAGTCAAAATTCAGCACCTATCATCACCGGGCTTCTCATCCGAGCCAAAGCAGATCCAACTGTTTCTAACGCTGAAGAGCGTGTAGCTTTCGAGTTGGCCGGAGACCGTGCTAGTCGGGATGCCTTCCGCGTCGGGCGCTTCGAACTTGGTGAAGAGGCATGGGACTGGGCTGCAGCTAAGATCCCCACGGGTATAAGCCGCAGAGATGCTGAGGCTCGTAGTGACCGCGAGCGGCAAGAGGCGGAACAGAAAGAAGCAGAGCATTGTAAGGCAGAGGAGCTACGGCTAGCCAGAGAAGGGCCAAAAGTAACACCGGGAACAACTAGTCGTGATAAGGGACTATTAGCTTCTGTGGATGCCAAGATGACACCGGAGGAGAAGAGGGAGAAGGAGTCTCGTGGCTTGACACCGGAAATGCGTATGAAACTTGACCGAGAACGGAGAGCGCGGGCTGCTGAGGCACGGTTTAAATCCATGCGTGGTGGATAGCGGTGACTAATAGTACCAAGCTTGATCAAGAAAGGTTATGATATGGGACTCAGAGTGCGTAGCGACACCGAATCAGTAGATTTACAAATTAGAAAGGAATATGCTACGCCGAATGGCGAACATAACACAGTTTTTCTAGAAAGTAGTACATGCAATTCTTATATATCTATGTATAGTTATAAGAGGGTCAGTTGAATAACTAAAAATGATAACAAGTTAATAGATTTTGAATTTACAATACGTTAAATGAGGAAGTTGGATAAGATAGAAGCAAACACTAGTTGTTGTTCACATGAATATCTGTAAACTATCCCTCCACTACCTGCAATGACTGTGTTTTTTGTTTTTTTGACTCAAGTCATTAAATAGATTTGATAGAGCTTGGTTTGGCAGAAACAGTTTACTTACTAATATAGAAAGTATAGAGTCAATCGATTTTAGTTTCATTGTTGGTCTATAAGATGATCAGACTATATCACGGCAAAAGTATGATGATATTCATATCGAATTGTGATAAAGTTCATTAATCTCATGTAGTACAATTAGTCTTCGCTCCCATGTCATATCCAGTTCTATATCATCATTCCCAAGAATCCAGTGATCACGTCGATATCCTACTCCGTTTTTAAACCGTACTTCAAGGAAGATTTCATCACTATCCAACCACAAGAAAGATGACATAATTCGATCATGACGCAGTCTCTTAGGTTGAGAATAAAACTCGTTTCCATGATATAAATATCTTCCACGGGCAATTCTTATCTCATGGTCTCCATACCCAGTGTCAACAACTGGCATGGCTTTATATCTTGCCCAAAATACCAGCATCTGGTCATTGGGAATCTTCTCACACTTTGATGAAGTAAGTTCAGGAATCTGCTTTGAAATACCCCGAATTGATACCGTTTCATCTTCAGGAATATCAAGGCTAGAATAGTCCTGAAGCTCAATGACTTCATTGTGTTCCTCTGAATATACAAGAGCAGAGATGGGCACTAGGTGAAGTGGTTTGTTCCGGAGAACATACTGAGTAGTAGTCTGATGCTCCAAGCATCTAAAGATATCTGATTAGTCATCAGCTCAAAGAGTAGAAAGATAACTTATGATGACTTACTCCGAACTTGGATATAGAGATAGATTCTTCCAGCTAGATGGTGACCGGCTGGGAAAGTTTACTGGAATGTTGAAATTCGTCATCGGAAGACTTGTTTTCTCACGTCGTCGCTTTGCTCTTTAGTGATTCCGAAATAGATCATAACCTATAGGAATAGGAGAAATACAAGAATGACAATCAATGTGCCAAGTAAGATCCAGAAATCTGTTCGTCTTCTTGACTTGTAAACCCCATATGATTGGTGTTTTCAGTCGTTAGTGGAAGAAATTTAGCTATTCCTGAAAATGCGTCCTATGAATCACCTTGAATTGTGATGTCACGAAGCGCAAACCCATTGAGCGTATCTCTATATAAAATGTTATCATACGAGTCAGATGTTACAATCCCACTGCTGTATCCATCACCATCTTTGGAATCACCTTGTTGGTGATATCTACACTATCACAAAGTGCCATACGTTGTAAAAGCAATCGTACAAGGAGAGAAAGATCTTCCTTGCTGGGTCTAGGCACGTCTGCTCCAAGTAAATAGACATATCTCCTATGTATAACTCTTTATCATATATATATAATTCCCATTCTTATCAATTGTATTTTCATTCCATTCATAGTCAAATGTCAAGTATGGATCAAGATTAAGAACATTCTTGTCTTCAACATTTACTGAGATCCCACAAAGTCTTGGGCCTGCTGATATCAGCCAAATGGGCCAGGGCAACGCATAGAGTGCAGACTGACACTGATGAAATGGTGGATAAGAAGATCTCAGGAGTGTATACATAAACATGTGGATCTTTGTTCTCAATGAATATTCTCTATACATATGTGATAGCTAGAGAATAAGTAAATGCATACAAGTTGATGGAGGATACAACTGTATAAAACACAAACCTCTTCATCCCGTTTTAGTATACCCGATTCGCAAAAATCATATATCTTTAGCCGTGAAAATGACACTCTGGTCTATTGTACTTCTTGTATGAGGAAATCCCAACCAAGCAGATCAATATGGCCCAAGCTTTCATGGGAAACATGAATTGTAGGCAATAGAAGTGATGATAAAGTTGTTATTGGGTTCGTCTCTGTGGTATTCCGCGTACTATTTATATCATCTTGTAGATAATCAAAATAGTACCAAATTATATAGATAATATATGTTTTTCTCTAGGTACCAATATCTACCATCACAGATGTCTTGATGTGTTTCCTGTTACTTTGTGCTAGCTCAACATAGTTACATTTAATTTAGCCTGATGTTGGCGAGCTTATATCACAGATCAATAAGGTATATCCACCTAAATAACTGGACCGAGTCAAGCTTTCCCAAAATTTACAGATACATATATCGAAATGACTAAGCAGCATGGATAGGGATAACTATATGACGAATATGGATATATATTGCAAGAATTAGATATCAAGGGTATATTGAAGCCAAAAATGAGATAGTCAAGTAGTTGGCTAACTATAATTTTCAATCGTGGAGCTTCAACTTTCCTTTCCTTATGTAGTATATTGTGACAAAGTCTTACCTTGTGGTCTTCCTGGCCACGCTCTTCCGCGAAGCTGGACACAGCAATTTTGTGATAACCTTTGCGATTGTGTATCTGTATGACTAGTTATCATCGGTTGACTATTAATAGACATGGTCACTGCCTAAACACCACTCTTCAAAGTATATGTCATCCTGGTTTGCTGTTCTTTAATTCAACTCAATGTGCAACTTTTATAGCAAAAGAGCCTTTAAAGGCTTCATGATATTAAAGGTATACAGACTCCAAATAGATGAATAGTTAATAACAGTACATATTTAGAGACATTAGCACAGTCAAAAAGAGAAAGTATATTGCAATTAAGGCACATACTGACTTTTTTGAAAGACCAAAACTCTCATTTCCAGACCTCATGTCATTTCGATTGACTTTCAAAGATTTAGACAGTTATATGGAATTTAGACGTGGTTCTTAACCTTTGACCTTGATGTAATCTTGCTGATAATCTTGTTTATTACTACAAACTGGGTGGCAAAAAAATTGAGGACTGTAAAAGAGCTCAATTTAGCTAACATTGATATTCGCCTAGTATTAAGTGCAACCAGGAATTGGAAAAAGATAAGTCTAAGATCAAGAAGTAGAAAATAATAAAATGGAACTAGGGCCAACTAACTAGTTATAGATAGTTAGACATAACCATATCAATAGACATCTATAAAGTACCATCTTCAACTTTCTTCCAGTCTTTGTTGCTCGACAATGTAAATACAGACCCTGCCTTTTCTCTACATCTCTGCATATATTTCACTCTTTGCTACTTCTTGATCTTCCTATCACTTAGTATCAGTGACTCAGATAGTGAACCTGATTTTTCTTAGCCTGTTACAAGTCGAAGTCAAAGTTCAACATCAACAACTAGCAAATTCTAGAAACTAAGACGTACCCATCTTTTGTAGATATTAGTAATATCTTATCTTGATTAGCTCTGAAAAACAGTATTTAAGGGCAACTCTTGGGCTTTTTATTAAAGTTGGCGCCAAAGATCTAGATCAAGAAGGGAGCAAGAATAGAATACAAAAAGAACCAGTTATGTAATCTGATACATGTACTTGTGGCATCAATCCGGATCCCCTCAATAGTCTTGGCAGTGGCCATGGACATGCAAAAGATGACGAATAGCTTTCCGTAACATGTGGTACCTTGGCTATATAAACACATATGAAGCATAGCTATGGAAGTTTTGACAAGTGCATGAACATATACATATGTGCAAAAGACGCATTAACCCTACTAACGGATATCAAACAGACCCCACTAGGTAAGAAAATAGTAGACAGCAAGTAAGTTCGACAAACAAACAAAGAATATGTGTAGCTAGCAGAGCTCTTTAACTACAGGGGTAGGGGCACGATGACAGGTCTGGGGAGAATTCTGTGACATACACTGGCAGTGTTGATAGTTGGTTAATACGGGCTGGTGTCAAAAAGCTACCTAGCAAGATAATCCACTACACTTAAGAAAGAAAGGGAGGCGTCATAAAAAAAAAACTAAGAAAAACCATAATCCTGGTTTCGTCACCTTTACTCTCCAGACATTGAAGTTGGCTCATTATGAGATCGCCTGGCGGGTCACTCTGGGATTTCACCTGTATGATCCAGTGTTCTCCAACTTGATGGAGGTTTCTTAGACCTATCAAAATCAAGGGCCGTGTACTTCTTTGTTCTCGAAGCCCAAACAAAACCCGCCACCTCTTCAACGCCATAATCACGGGTCTCATTAAGGATAGACTTGAGAGATCCAGCGCGTTCATTACTTATTCCAATCGTTGGTTCTCCGGCATAAGCCATCAAGAAAACATGTCGACAATCATGAGTTCGTAGCAACGGACTCTGTTTGATATCAATCTTACCAAGACAGACTGGAATCGTCTTGCCCTGAAGACGCTTGAGTCTTGAGTAGACATCAATCTCGTTCTGTAACCCGACGGACTCTGTTTCAATAGCCTTACCAATAAGAGTGTACCTAAATGGATGTGCAGTGACCTTGACTATATCTCCAATAGTATCAGATTTATCCACTACATCAAGACCATTGTCGAGATTGGTATCCATCTGCTACTTAATAGTCTCCAGAAGTTGAGAAAGCCCAATGGGATGCTGACTCGAAGCAGTATCGTCACTTGCTTTCCTATGAAGTGAAACATTGGAGCAGTCTTCATCGAAGCTCTGTTGATGCACAAGGTTATACAGGCATTGCTGTGTGCAGTGGCTCTCAAGCGGGTGTCGTATAGGCAGAGAGCCAGTAGTTCCAGTGGGGCGATGTTCAAATGTTGCTATGCCAGGGTCGTTGTTGGCACTAGAATCGGCACTTGTGTCGGGACTATCACTGTGAGAGTGATCTTCATATCGTTCCGGCAGGTGCTTGAATCGAGATTTCCGATCCGCCTGTGGTTGTGGGCTACCCTTTGGCTGTCCAAGGGATAAAGTAACGTCAAGATATGAGCAATTGGTGTCTGCTTGATAAGATTGATAACATCAGGATCTTGCAGACCATCTTCTATCTTACGAAGTGATATACTAGGTATGGACTCTTGAGGGATAGAAAGATGGTAGGACAGTACACTAGGATCATCTTTATCTACATGGAGGAAGACAAAGCATTCAGCAGTAGTGATATATCCATACCGAAGACCTGATTTGATCATGTAGTAAAGGATGTAGAATATGGCACAGGCAGTATAATGGCATGTCCTATCAAAAGCGTACTCTGCAATATCGTCGTCGTCGTTATCAGGCATCTCTGCTGTGACAATATCATAAAAGACAGATGGGTTGGCACCTGATAGCAGATCAAGAGACTTTCGAAGTAATGCGGGGGGCATCTTGTGAGCAGAGTGATAAACAAGCAAGCTCCTACAGTATCTTGAGGGTTTAGGTAGCCTATGAAAGTAGATTAGTATCAATATATATATATATATATATATATTCAATGTTTTGTAGGCGGATGCTGCCAAGGCCCTGTATGATGGCCTTGTGTTGGGTAGAGACTGATGAGGAAGGGGGGGGTCAGTTACTTCTTCTTGCTTCGGATGGATTATGATTTGGAGTGTCATGTTTTCTTAGACTCCTCCTGTAATCACCACGAGTTTCCTTTATTCTTGCTAGCCAAATCTCGTGGTCTAAAGCGTCAATTACAGATCGAGACTTTGAGTGGTAGCGTGGGTTGGCATCAAATGTCACCTCTTTGATGGAACCATATGCTGTTTTGTCGTCGTTTTCTCTGTGCTCTAAAAAGAGATCTATAGCACATTCCGCATGATACTTGACAGCCATTTGGGAAAAAAGACGATATGTTCTTGGTATGATACTGTTTTACAGATATGGCCCTGGGCATAAACAATGTTGTCGAAGCTTGAAAAGAGTTTTTGGATGCGGAAGAATGTGTACAACTGAGTGAGCTTTTGCTCATGGATACTCTCGAAATTGGACCAAGAGTTCAAAAGGCGTGGCTATAGTCCATTGTGAATTGGAGCAGGTCTACCAGTTGTGTGGTATATTTTGCTTGGCTCCAGCTTCAAGAGTTGGTAGTTGGGTGAGTGACTGTTGTAAAGATATGTTAGGAAGTTAGACTTCGCAATGGGACTTAAAAAGGCTTCTTTTTCGCGTCGGTCTTGCTCAATCTTGCGTTCTGCTTCCTTTATTGCTCGTCAACGTTCCTTAACTCTGCGTACTTCCTCGTTTCCGAGTCGTGCTTTTTCTATCTTGTTCCAGGCATCCTTTATTTCGCCAGTGACTTCGCGCTCTACTTCGTCCAATCTGTGTTGAAAGTTTGCCTTCACGAATTCGGCATTTTTCCCTTCTATGCGTTCTTCATTTATGATACGTTGCAAGTATACTCCCATGTCGTCTATCATGATGTGAATGCTGCCATCCCTTCTTCCTCTACTCTACGTCGTAGTTCTACTACCGCGGTTGCAATAGTTGCGATAGTCTGGTCTCTTATGTGTGCAGTAGCCTTCTCTCCTCCGACTCGGTCTGCTTCATTCTCGACGGTAAGGGCTTTCTCCCTATCAGGATGTTCTTCTTTGATCTTAGATGTAGCCTTTTCTGCTGTAAGCCATTATCAGACTCTTCTTTTTGGTCATGTAGTTGACCTTTCTGGGATATATGATAAGGATTAGTTTTGCTACCTATTTCAAAATTTTGAATAACTAACCCGCCATAACTCTAAATGTTCTTTGGTATCTGATGGATCCATGCTAGTTGATCATTAGTTGGAATATATATGTTCTAGATAATAATGTTAAAATGGCGTGAAAACTCTCTTCTCTTCTACTTGACTTGGGACACAATGGGTGAACTTTAGGCAGCAATGGCCATCTTTACAAAATTGTATTCTACTTGCATATTAGTGTATGGTGGACACTTATTGATAAAATGGAATTTCTTGTAGCTATATAACGTACTACTTTGAAAAGACCAGACAATAACACCTGTATTTCGGCCGTACATCGATAAGCCGGCCGGATCATACTTGACTACAGTCATTGTATATAAACTACACCAATGCTCGAGATCTTGGAGACTTGTGCTACAAGATACTCCGTCCGCTACTTACGGGCTTGGCTTGACGTGCATGCATGTACGAGATTTTATATTGCCCGCTAGGCCCAACGTTCACTCAGCCTCCCGTCATGGTGACTTTGGCTTCCAAAAATATAACTAGCCTTGTTCTTTGTCTTTGCACACTTCCAAATTCTACCCTGTAAAATCCCACCTCACGATGATATGTAAGTGGTATATGTATGTGTAACTGCATAAGGAGATATGAGGAAGAAAAAAGAGGTCAAAGCAGCCACGGTGGAAAAAGGTACAACAGTCATAAACAAACGAGGAAACCTGGACACTAAAGCTCACGGACACCTTCTGACTTTCTCTGTTGTATTTGTTGTCCCCACTACTAATTTCCCCCAAGTTCGAACATTTCTCCCTCCCACTTGTCAAAAGAGATCATATCAGATGTTGTCACTTATATGAAATGTAGATATGTGACTTGGCCGGCTTTCTTTCCCCCATGTTCATGCCCATGTACGATATGGCTTCATGGCCTTGCTTGTCAGCCAGTCATAAAATTGTGCGCGCGCGGGAAATAGGGAAGAGAAACTATTATCATGTATGTACAAGTACAAGCTCGGTTTGGTTCTCTCTAGGTAAACGAGGATTTTCTGTCTTGTTTGATTTCCCTGAGTGTAGCAGTACAAGAAGCAACATCTATGAATTGCAGTGTATATCAGTCAACCCACCATCTGTTTTGCTATGGTTGGCTATCAGTTTGTCGATACTCTGCAGTTAATCTCTCCCATGGGACCTTTTGACTCTTGAGAAGCCTGTAATACCTAAGCGTCTTACGTTTTTCGGGATCTTGATTGTTCTTAACTCCATAGGTACAAAAGCTTGTGATTTATTGCTCTACGCACGCTGAATATACTGGATAACTACCATGATGATCTACTACTTATTGTATGAAGTCTTCTTCAGTTCGGACGGCTGCTGTGCTTCCTACCGTGCTCTACAGCGTCTGCGAGCATTTAGGTGTTGCTATTTAAAATTACTAGGTGAATCGATCAGCTTCTTCCTCATCAATAAGGGTTCCAATAAGTCTGGTTAGGCGTCTACAATATTTGATTGTGTCAGCTCATCATAGAAGGGATTTTTATGGTACCGAAAGTCTAGACACGACAAGGCCAGAAGCCAATATCAGCCGCCTTTCAAAGTCATCCAAGGCATATTTGATCCCAATATCGGTTGTTATTGCTAAATTATTGAAATGTCGTCTAATAACTACACCAGGCCCTTTGGTGATAAGTATAACTATCTATCTATGTAATACTCCGTAGCATTGCAAATATCAACACGACAAGTTGCAATGAAGCGAAGCCAACACATACGAGAAGGGGGCATTAGATGAACGATACAGTGTTGAGAATAGCAGACGAACCCTCAGATCAGCACAGATACAAAATGACAAACATTTTCTGAGAGGTTTCCAAATCTTATCCGTAAGTCATTCATTCAAAAGGATATCTGAGAGCCACTGATTAGGCGCCAGACCTTTCAGTGTGGCAATAGAAAAGGAAAAAAAAATCATTATAGGGAAAAGGGTAAAGACAACAGGTCCCGAGACAACGTTCACAATTTCGTAGGATGGCCTCAGTAAGGTCCGAGGGTGTGTGCATTATTAGAGTAGTTTTTCCCTCCCCCTCCCCCTTGTTAGGTCTAAGAAGGATCTCAAAGGTTCAATGAGCTTAAAAGCCACGCTGATATCTATCAGGGATGGGAAGACAGGAAGAAAAAAAAAAAAAAAAAAAAAAAAAGATACAGCTAAACTAGAAGTAGAAGACAAAATCTACACTATAGCCTTTATTATTCACCGTACAGATTTGTATCAGACAGTTATTTACTGTATCCAAGAATGAATGTATAGCTACAATACTGGCCATGGATAGAACAGTCATACATTTCCATAGAAAGGAGAATTTAATCTTCCAGACTCCTGTCTTTGTTATTCCCGAGTTGAAAGAAAGACAGTGAAAAATGCATGGGCTAGGACCAGAGACAAGACCCCTCAAAAGTTAGTCATTTGTTAGATAAACAAGAATCAGCTTTTGGGCCGGCTGCTATATGATGGCTCTATTTCTGGTATATAAAGCTACCAGATTGTTAGCCCATGATATCAACTAGCCTGGTCGCTGATCCATCACCAAACCCTGCCCTAGTTTTGTCGATGGAGCTTTCAAAGATACAACTGACTAGCCCAGATGCTGTACCAACTATCCTAGCTACGATAAGTCAAAGCCAGTTCACTCTAATAATACATAATGTGGCGGATCAACCAAAGTCTACAACCTAGTTGACGAAGCGGAAAAACTACGACTCACCGTAGCTACTAGTTCCAAAAAAAAGAAAAAAAGAAAAAAAGAAAAAAAGAAAAAAAGAAAAGACACCATGACGATGAGGAAATTTTCCCATCTGCATATTGGCGTCCCTGGTCCATGACATCGTCGCTTCCGGAGTTCGCATGGCAAAGCAAGGTCTTCGTGTCTGTCTAATCTAGCTAGCAGTCAACTGTAAGCTAGGCAGTCTGTATATACATAGAGTCATATATTAGAAGAAAATCAAGACTGAATCGAACAGACACATCTAGTACAAAACTACTTACTAGTTTAAAGTTTTCTTCTTCAGTTAGCTACCGCAATCTTTGTCATCAACTCTCACTGCTGAGCGAGCAAACCACTGTAAAACTAGGTGCTGTTTTATGCATCTCTTATGAGATAAAACAAAACATCCGAGCTCTGTCCGGCACGCTACCGAACCATTCACCGGAAATCACTATTGATTATTGTGCATTGTATTTTGTTACATGCATCATTTAATTGTGCTCGTTTGATGATTAGGAAGAGAGTGTAAAAGGAAAGCAAAAGTCTTGGTAGTCAGTAATAAGAGGCCCGAGAGAAAGCGTGCGCCACAGCTAAAAAAAAAAAAACAAAGCAAGATACATTGTGACTACTCACTGTATATATGCATTAACTAACAACAGTTTTGGCATAGAAGAGCAAACACCAATATCGGTAACGCACAACCCCCATTACGGGAAATTTATGTTCCCTACGCTCAGTGCTCCAATTGCAAGATCCAAGAAACTGATATTGTACAAACTACTAGTATGTAGCACTAAGACTTAGCAATAAATTTTATCTGACTAGAAGACAAGGTGATATACACAGTATGTATACTATACAACAATACTACCAGTATAGCTCAGGTAATAGGGGTTTTCTGCTCGCCACGCTGAGCAAGTCACCACCACTATCCTCAGATAATTTAAATAACGATACGAATAGTAATCGCTTTGCCTTATGTATGGTATGATTTGTGATAATAGTCCGGCTCTCAAGCCCTCACTCGGCATCTAGCTGCCTATTAAGCTAATACGCCACATTTGTAAAGAAAAGAAAAAAAAGTAAGAAAAAAAAAAAGAAACAAAAAATACAACTTGACATCAACACTCTAGACCATTTCAGTACTTTCTTTTCTCCCCTCTAGTCCTCAACTGGGCGTTAATACTTAGCTGACTAGCTGCATACTTAGTAGAGGAAGGGGAAACGTTCAATAGATCGTAGCGCTAGAAGCCTACCAGAAACTTCCGGTGTTCCAGCCCACTAAATACTATCGGTTACTCAAGAAACGTCGGGCTATGCAGGTACTTTTTTTGGTTTGTTTTATTTGGTTATCTAGTAGTACGACATAAAGGCTACCAAATGGTAGAAGTATCATCTTTCTTTACATAAAGGCTACCAAATGGTAGAAGTATCATCTTTCTTTACATAAAGGCTAACCACGCCGTTCTCGTTTGTTATGGCTTCAGTTTTGTCGATCTTATAAGCTGAGGCACCCTAACCCTACCCTAGTAAACTTTGTGGTCACAGCTTTGTCAAGTAGAGTACGAATAAACGCCTCCGTTTATATAATACATATAGAGTGTCAATTAGACTACTCAAACAGAGTCTTAGATGTCTTAATTTCCCGGTACATCGTCATTAGTTCGTCATTTCGGCGACGATGAAGACGTAGCGAGACGATCAACCTTCTATCAAGAGCAACCTTTGCTGTATCGGCGGTCAAAGTCTCCGACATTCATCGACAACTCCCTACAAGGACAAAGTTTTGGGTGTGTCGATCATATCCTGTCAGAGAGACTCTTTTCAGAAGATCAAGGTATAAAAGACTATATAGGCATGGGAACGACAGAACAGCGTTTATGCGTACTTATGGTTTTCTTTTCTTTTGCATACCGTACCTTTTCTTTGGCTCGTTCTAAGACATTATATGTGTGATCGCTGGTAAATTATATGATTCCCGATGCTTAAAGTTTTCTGGCACTTCTATAGCCAAGCTTGACCGCAAAATCAGGGGATGGAAAGCTTTGCATTGCCACGTTCCGGTGTCTTCTTTTCGTGTTGCCGGTTAGTAATTCCTAAGAGAACCATTCTCTTGTGATGTTAGTAAGCCAACGCTTTGATGTGGAATATCTGTAAATGCTACTTCCTCTCGCTTTTCGGCGAAACCCCAGATAAGCAGTCTGGATAAGTCCAGACTATTCTAGTATGGCTCCAGAGACTTGTCTACGTACAGAAAGTGATCTAAAAACAACTTAGATATACAATATACTCCAATACCAGTAATGATTGTCCTGGTGTTCGAACAAAGTCAGATTGTTTTGTAGGTGCCTGTGTCCTCCTCCAATGGACAGATGATTTGCTTATCCTGATACAAGGACTTTAAAAATGCCCTATATGGGCTTGTGCTTTTGGTGCACTTAACTTCTTCTGCTTCTCTCATTGATCTCAATATCGCTCTTAACCCTTTCCTAGCAAGGCTAGTCTTTCTTTTCTTCTTCACCCTGGCCTGTCTCCGTTTCAGTTTCATCCTTCAAGCGCACAAGCAGACAAAAAGACCTTTTCTTCACTTACACTAACTAACAAAGTGAGAAATAAGAAGACAGACAAAGAATCAACCAACACAAATACCTAAAAATACAGCGAGTACCTGAAACGAAGTGTGTGATTTCTACCACTTTGCCCGGGCTATAAGCCCCACATCACCGATGACCTTGGCACCAGAATATAGTCGTACTAGTAGAATAGAATATAGAACACTTTTGGCTCTTATTCCTAACTACTAATAAGAACGGTAGTTTGTAGCTCTAAGCTCTATTGATGCTCCTTCTCTCGTTTGTTTGTAACTAGTCTTCTTCTTTCTGATGGGTTTTCCCGTGTTCTGATACTCGTGGGAAATTAGACATGTCAGAGGGATGACAAGAAAAGCTCGTACATATATATACCTAAACCAAATCTTGGTTACTGAATGGCCAACTAGTATGACTAAACGATACTATATTGCAATGTTTCTTGAAACTTATCAGGATGATGGAAGAAAGAGATACACAGAAGAGAGATTGACAGTCAGTAGAAAGGTGAGGCCAAGAACGGAGTGAAAGCCTTTCCTGCCCATACCCTGCCCATGATCGTCTTTTTTCTCTTCTCTCGATCTGGCTATCGCTACATGTACATGTACTCATTAGATGCTCATTGGCGTAGTATCATGAACAAGGGAACAGTGAGTATTTTGTATAGTAATCAGTAGTAGACGCCAAAGAGTAAGGCACTGGCCATATTACCCGGCCGGCTTCCCCCCCCCCCCCCCCCCCCCGTTGGTCTTCCCAAAGCGTGAATTAGATAAATACTTTTTCTTCGTACCTTCCATTCTGTTCTTCTTCTAGCTACTACCCATGGATAGAACTACATGTAGTTATCTGGTGCGTGTCATTATCAGGAGAAGGGAAGGCTGTGTTTGTTTGAGAATGCCTATAGTACCGTACTACCGTCTTTATCCACTAGGAACTATAGTTAGTGCCAGATGGTTCGAGACAAGAGAGAGAATCGTCCGAGAGAATGGACAGGGGATATATATCTGTATGGCTTTGAAAGAGAGAGATACAAGAACAACATGATAGAACGTTTCTCATTCTGAGTATCAGGACAGTCATCCAGAACGCTTTGGGCAAGACTTCATGGTAGTAACATGTTTTCTTTCTTGTTTACTGCAGAATGAATTATCGGGTAGCGAGATGAGCATCTGGAAACAATTAGGAGATATCAATGACGGTACTATGACGATCTATACAGT
This sequence comes from Davidsoniella virescens, assembly GCA_001513805.1. Lineage (NCBI taxonomy): Eukaryota > Fungi > Ascomycota > Sordariomycetes > Microascales > Ceratocystidaceae > Davidsoniella > Davidsoniella virescens. The sequence continues at coordinate 126,181 of LJZU01000110.1, forward strand.
CAGCTTCCACCTAACTGGTTAACAGCGAGCGGCGTTTTGGTATAGTGATAATGTGTAGTGCTCAAAGATGCCGAGTCTTGGTACATATCTTAACATATCGTTAGTACACGTTTATCAGAAGGATGATATTGACCTGCGGCGTGTAAGCTGAAGGAGGCTCAGGGTTACTAGGCTATATTACATCTCAGTATCAGATACAGTTGGGCTGAAAGCAAAACAGAAATCTCAACTGCATTTTTATGTACATGTATCCTTCTTTAGATGACAGCAAGCAATGACAAACTAGGAGAGCATTGCCCTCAGGAACTATACGAAAAGAAAAAGAAGAAAAACCGTTACTCGAACTAGGGCGTCAACATCAGCTGAACAGATGGATGTAATTTCGGAGAATCTCACCTTGTAAAACTCGTGGCGTTCAGGATCTAGTCTGAGATCAAGAATTTGCTAGTAGTCATAGTCATTTTTTTCTTCTTTTCCTTTTACAGTTCAAATTCGATGATCGAAATAGCCCGCTAAGGCGTATGTTATACTATGGAAAGAATAGCCTTTTAAGGGTATATCAAGTTAGTCATTACCCAGAGGAATATGTAGGTCTTTTATCAAGAGAAATACGCTTTCTATGGACTGATGGCAGGGATTTTTGTACATATTATTTCGACTGGACTTGCTTTCATACATACAAACATAATCTCTAACAGCAAATAACTAAAAGGCCATAACAAGATTGCAAAGATTGGTTTGGTTCCTGGTTCCTGCATTGACACTACCTGAGGCGGTTTAGGGCCATTCTTTCTTGCTACTAGAAGAAGAGGGAGGGAGTTTGGGGGTGTATTGATACGTATGTAGCAGTGGGATTGATTCACTGTGGTCAGGGGGGTGGTTCAACTAACCAAAGAGTCTTCGGATAGAAGGTTTCTCTCCTATTGTCTCTATTGTATCTCTTTTGGCTGTAGTATTGATAAGTGCATCTAGCTTAACAAAGATATTTTTTTCAAAACAAAGAGAAAATAATAAAATATAAAGAGTATGGAGAGGCAGTGCTTGTTTCACATCACCCACCGCATAGTTGGTAGTATTTAACCTCGCCTAACCAATCATCTCACTGGGCCAAGAAAGAAAAGAAAAGATGAAAAAAAAGAAGCTCTGGTATAAACCGAACGAGCATACAAAAGAGAATCCAGGAGAGGCAACGAACTCGAAAAGAGAGAGATCAATGAAGAATCTTACTTTGCCTAACCGCTCAATACGGCTTTGGCTTTTCCCCCCCTCTACTCACCCACCCTGTCCTTCCAGGACTAGAACGGTGGATGGTTACTGATATATTTCTCTCCAGTTGTATCATGCATTTTTGGGATTTATTTTCAGCTATGGCTTTAGATCGTATCACTGTCTCTACTTACTTATATCACTATGACATGGCCCTTTGGCATCTTGTTTAGGCCACCCAGTGGCGGGTAACACTTTGTAGCAAACCTGCGGCTAGTATTGGAGCCATTATATGGAGAACAATAATTGAAATAAACTATGGCCACAGCTTGATTCAAGTGGCATAGCTTAGACACGGAGTATTTCCCCAGTGTTTGATCTTGTGCGTACTCGTGAAGGTAAGGGAAGGAATGAGAGTTGAGATCTATGTTTTATTTAGCTGGAGATGGGCTATGAAAATGGTCGGCAATCTTTCACGATGTTGGGCTGTTCTTTCTACATGATTTTCGTAGGGTTAGCATTTAGTAGTATTGATTTTCTATCCACATGTAGATTTGCGGCATATTATGACTTGTTGGCTGTCGTTTCTAATTGACGTTTTTCTCTCTTAATTATATTGAAGATCAAACATATAGTAGCTATAAGCCGCACATATTAAGTCCGCAGTACAAACGCTAGGAGAGCTCAGGATTCGTGCATTGCTTAGGTGACGTGGTATAAGGCTTTATGTGTAACTTGTGAGCAGCCCTATCTACTCATATTTCTGAAGATATCTGTATACGTACATATAAATAAACGCCGATGTGTAAAATAGAAGCAGAGTAACTTGGTTTTTTTTTATGATGGTCTCGAAGTGGTGGGCGACTAAACCTTTCAGATTGATCACAATAATACCACTGAAACTTTCAGATTGTGGCTTTGAGGGCCGATACAAGCTAAAAGCAATACGGCTGATGCGGGTCTAAGAGCGATTAGCCGCTGTGAGTCTTTTTACAATACGGTACATACATACATACTTAGACGTAACCGCTGTGACGAGCAAAAAGTGATTAGGATTAAAGGGATGGTTTTCACATGGTATGTCGCCAATAGACCCTTTACTAACCCTAATAAATATAAATATGAAGACATAGCAATGGGCTCGATTGTTTTTCTTGTTAAAACACACAGCTTACAAACAGACATTTCGGAAATATATACGACAGAAGATAACGAGATTGGACATACTACGGGAATTTTACTTGCCTCTGGAACATTTCCTGCCTGTATTTTTTGTCGCTTTGGCGGGTCTGCGCACAGCGATACCTTACAGTATAATTGTACTATATACACAGGTACATGTAGACAAGATTGCTTTGTCCGTCTCTTTTCGGATACATCGGTGTTTGTTTTTCTTTTTTTCTTACTTTGCTTCTTTGCTAGGGGACAAGAAAGTAGATTCTCGCTTCTTGAACGGTCTCTTTAGTGGGTTGAAATGCAACGTCGTTCTAAGAAGAAGAGTTTAAGTACATAAGCTACATACAGATACCAATATGATAGTGGAATCTTTATATGTATTGTCTAGTTAGGCCAAACCATGTGATTTAGCTCGAAGAAGCTTAAGCACAAAAAAGAACCCCGGCCGAAGTACAACAAAGAGGACATTGTAAAAAGAAAGCAAGGAAAAAAAAACAATAAATCTCGCATTGGTCAAATTGGTTGGCTGAGAATACACCAAAAAAGTAAGTTTATCGCCTAGACTGTACTTTACATGGTTTAAGCGTGACCTCTAACTGTGGACAAATCAGATCCTAGGCTAGAGCATTGTTATTTTTACGTTCATTTTTTTTTCTTTTCTTTTCTTCCTACATGTGTACAGCGGCTGTTCTAGTCACTATCACAATTCTGGCTGTCTTTGGGGCCTGCATAAGATGTAGTATCTGTATACATCGTAGTATATCTGTATATACAGCGTAGTAACGACTGAGGGGAAGGGGGCAATGAGAGTTGTATTGAAGCACTGCAGTATAAAGTTTTGGCTTGAGATGATTTAGGCGAGGGATAAAGCATAAGGCAAGTTGACATCTCAAACGCAGTGGAAAAAGAAAACACGACGGAAATACGCTGTACTCACTAACTGTGTCGCTACTATGATTTGCTTTTACAAAGGCCCTATGGGCCTAGATTGCGCCGATCTATAGGGGAGGGTAGAGGGTAGATGGTTAGGGGAAGTCTAGGCCAACGCTAGAACTGGAGAGACGATCTGAGATCTGCTCAGGTGGGCGAGGGTGCCATGCAAGGAGAAAGAGAACATGCTCTACCAGTCAATCAGTAGGCTATACAACTAAGTATTAGTACACATGTAGTATAGCGACTAGATGTCTGAATCCGATGGAATAGAAGAGGGCCGAGAAGAGCGAGCGAAACAAGACGAAAGAGGGAGCCCTGCAGGGCGTGGAGATGGGCAACAAATCGATAATGTCAGGGCGTGTAGACAAGAATCTGAAGAGGAGGGGGGTGTCGGCCATTCTGGAGGCTCGCTTCGCATCGACCGCAGTAGAAGGACAAGGACAGGACAGGAAATACACGGTCCCCCTGGAAGATATCAAGTTGGATATCGAAGTGAAAAAGAGTACAGTGTAAGTGGGAAAGGACTACTGATGTCGAGATCGAGATATATAGCGTCGTGAGCTCCCGCTCTGGAACTCCTATCCGTTACTTCTCATCCACAAGCTTTTCCTTCTCATCCATCTTCTTCCTCACTCTTCTCTCTCTTGTTGAGTATTCTCTCGTTATTGCCAAAGTCCATTCGTTTTGCTTTGGCTCTTTTACTTATCTTTCTTAAGTCTGTTCACTGGTAGAACAGCCTCCCGTACTATTCAAACAATTTTCTTCTTCTTTTTGATACTCGCTATCACTTACACTCGCTGTACCACCTCTTTCGTTTATACTCTGATATTTACAAAACACTACACCATGAAGACCTCTTCTGTTATTGCGGTTACCGCCGCTCTCCTCGGCCAGACTTCGGCCACCTGGAACTCCGGCTCTGCCTTCACTTGCCCGTCTAACACGGACAACACTTGCACTGATGCTCAGAAGACTGGTTTCGACTGGAGCGACCTTTCCATTGGTAGCTTCAGCTCTTACAATGGCTTCCAGTTCAGCGGCTGGACCTGCGACTCCGGCAAGTCCTCCAAGCGTATGCTCGAGGGCCGTGGCTCCTCCGGCAAGGTGATCAGCGGTAGCTGCACCAGCTCCAAGTCTACCTCGCCCAAGATCAGCTGCGATGGTGCCACCGTCGACAAGTTCTCCATCAGCACCTTCAGCGTCCAGCCTGCCTTTGACTGCGACCTGGAGTTCCACTACGATATGCCTGATGGCCGTACTTGCAAGACTCGCTCGTCCTGCTCCAAGTACGGTACTACCGTTCCCAACTCGCAGTGTGGTGGTGCTAAGAACGTCACCATTGTCTACCCCAGCCAGAGCAGCAAGCCTAGTGGCACTTGCGAGGTTGCCATTCCCTCTGTCTCGTTCGACTGCAACAGTGCTTCTACTTCCATGCCTGCTACTTCCACTACCGTCTACAAGTCGTCTGTTACCTCCAGCAGCTCTACTCTGAGCACCAAGGTCAAGACCACTGCTGCCTCGACTACTTCCTCTGCTGAGAAGACCAAGTCTACCTCTTCTGTCGAGAAGACCACCTCCTCTGCTGCCTCGACCACCTCCTCTGCTGAGAAGACCACTGTCTCCAAGACCTCCTCTGGCTATGAGACCGCCTCTACCTCTTCTGCTGAGAAGACCAAGTCTACCTCATCTGCCGAGACGACCACCTCCTCTGCTGAGAAGACCTCGTCTGCCTCGTCTACCACCAGCACCATTGTTGAGTCTTCCACTATCGTCAAGACCACTGCCTCGCTGAGCACCTCCTACGGCTCGTCTATCTCCACTGTCTACTCTACCACCTCTTCTGTTGTGCCCACTACTGCTACCGTGACCTCGTCCACTTCGTCGCTGCTGTCGACTACTGTTGTGACCACAAAGCCCACCGTCGTGACCCAGACTTCCGTCTACATCACTTCATTCCTGAGCACCTCCACCATCTTCACCACCGAGGTCAAGACCGTCACTTCGTGCGGTGCTTCCGTCACTGACTGTCCTGCTGCCTCCAAGACTTCCGTCATCGTTGTCACTGACACCGTTCCTTTGACTACCACTCTGTGCCCTGTCACTGAGACTCACACCTCGACCTCTCTGAAGAGCACTACCGTTGTTGAGACTTCCGGTGTTTCCTCGTACATCACTGAGACCGTCTCCTCCGTCGTCTCTACCTCGGCCACTGTCACTGGTGTCACCTCCAGCACCTTCCCTGTCACCACCTCCGCTGTCAGCACCGTCCTGGGCTCTACCTCGACCGTTGTCTCCTCCACCAAGCTGGTCTCCTCTGCCGTTCCCGTCGGTACCGGTGCTACCACTGTCTCTGCTCCCTATGGCACCGGTGCTTCTACCTCGGCTGCCTCGCCCGTTCCTACTCTAGACACCCCTGACCTGGTCCCCTCGTGCCTGAACACCTGGATGTTCTCGGTCCCTTGCTCTGGTAACACTGACTACAGCTGCTACTGCCCCGAGGAGGCCTTCATCAACAACGTCTTCGCTTGCATCTACTCCAACGGTGACTCTGACGATCTCATCAGCACTGCTCTGACCTACATCCAGGGTATCTGCGCTGGCTACACCGACAAGAACCCTGCCGTTGTAACTGGTGTTGACACCATCACCTCCGTTCTGACTGTCACCCAGGCTACCACTGTTGCCGGTCCCTCGACCGTCGTCACTGTCACTGCCACTGCCACCGTTCCCTGCTCTACCAACGGCACTGTCATTGCCTCGTCTTACACCACCACCGTTGTCACCTCGACTGCCACCATCCCCACCGTTGAGTTCACCACCAGCGCTGGAGAGGTCGCCGTTGTCCCCGCCACCTCTGCCCAGACCGGTGGTCAGTCTGTCGCCACCTCCAAGGGTGCTGCTGGTGCTTCCGGCACTGCTGCCGCCACTGGCACTTCGCCTTCTACCACTGGCGTCCCCGTGACTGCTGGTGCCGGCAAGCTGTCTAGCGCTGGTCTAGTTGTCGCCGTCCTGGCTGCCTTCGTCGCCGCTCTGTAAGCGCAGTTCCGACCCTGCCCGCTATACACGAGCTTAGACTCTTGGGCGTCTCTCGAAAGAGACGATATAGGCGAAGAAAATAAAACGGATAGACAGGCGTTTCAACGCTCCATTCGGCTCTCTATCTCTTATCTTTGCCATTCTCGCCCTCTTTCTTGGCTACCAAACTACTTCCAAACCTTTATTTTTACTTTCTTACGATCCTTACGATACTTTTTATTATATGCATATTTTTTTTTTGGACAAACTGTCAGGACAGTCTCTTGTTTGGGAGAATGCCTAAAAAGAGAAAATCACAAGAGACCTGAAGCTTAGCCTTCTCCGAATGGGAGTCTTCTCATCAGGATGACGAGTTCCGCTCTTCCGCGGCTCGACCTGTTCTGCGTCAACCCTAATCTTTCTACCCTTCACCCAATTTTTTTTTCTTCTTTCTCTTTTTAAACCCGCTCTTGGTCGGCGGTATCATCTCTCGCAGTTGCAGCAACAGGGAAACAAGCAAGAAGAAGACAGAATCTCAAACAATCCAATAACCCTCGCTCTGAGAGCAAACCCTGAAATCCGCTCCGGGAGCCCTTCCTCGTTGGTTTGTTCTGTCCTTCTTTCTGCTTGTCTTTTTTTTTTTTTCTCTCTCTTCCTGTGGAAGACCAGATAATTGCAAGCAATATTTCCAATCTGGAGCTTGTCTAATTTCTTGCTTGAGTTTCGGCCAGCCAACAAAAACTTATCTCGCCTTGTGCTTATTTCTTTGTGTCTATTGTTTGTGTTTTTATTTCCTTTATCTTTTATCTCGTTTTGTATCTTGTTCCGGATGAGGGAACCATTTGTATATGGGCAGGTCATAGCTTAAACCTTGTTTGCAATATCTCAATTCTGAGTCTAGCAGCGTCCTTGTAATAGTAATACTCAAAGCTTCAAGAGATTATTTCTTAAATTCTTCCTTTGTTCTGCATGTGTTTGTTTTGTGTGAATGTCTGCCTATTTGAACTCTTTATACTTTTATCTTCTACCTTTCATGCTATATAATAACAGGATCTGTTGGTAACGTCTTCATTAGTTTCTAATATATTCTACCCTTTCCGTACCTTACATATATTACTATCTATGAACTGTCACGTGCCTCTACAATTATTGCCGCTTGCTCATCTGCGTCTATCCATTGCGTTGTCTCTGTCTTGAGACGTCTTTCAGATGCTAGATATACCATGCCATAGACTGGTCCTACAACAATTCCCCAACAATATACTCGAATCCAATTTCGCTGTTCGTCTCGGTAACATCGGACTCCCCATCCTGCAAATCCAGCACCCACCCAATTAGCCAAGAAAACCCATGCCGATTCTTGCAGTGTCTTGGGCCAATTTGAAGTATTCAAGTTCCAGAAGCCTCTCTCCATTGGGTCTAAACCACGTGAGAACTTGAACTTGAACCGTGTCACGATGTTTAGATCTTCTGCAACCTGTCGTAGTTTGGGCGTTATAAAGTCCTCTGCCGTGATAGTGTCATCACTGGCTGCCGGCTCGAAGGAGCATATCTCAAGACCACTATAAAGCCGTTCTTGGAACTCGCGCTGCTGTAAAGATGCAGCCGCCTGTTTTCTTTCTTGGAGTCGACGCTGTACATCCTGACGAGATAGAGGTTGTCTATGCGTGTGGCGGAACTGTGACAAGACACCAATATCACTGCTGGACTTGGTCAAAGTATGCTGTTTTCTGAATGGAGATGTTTTCTCGGCTACGTTGGCTGGTTCTGAATCGGACCTTTGTAGGCCTGTAGCTAAAACCCGCCTCTTTGCTGGAGACTTTGTCATCGCCTCTTGCAGAGTTTGCCCGTCCTGTGGCGTTGCTGTCTTTGCGTTCATGCTTTGTATATAAGATATTGAGGACTGCGCGGGAACGTCTTTTTCTATAGAGCTAGACACGCGTGATGGACTTGCAACTGAATCTGATATCACGTCATCTGCATCACATGTTCGCAAAGATGGCAATTGCGTAGTGATGGCTATATGAGTGTCTTGGCTTAGAGAAGATTGTGGCTCAACATTAAAATCATCATCGATTTTGATCCTTTTTGGACGTGGGTTTGATGATAGTATTGGACTACTGCCAACTTCCGAGTCTTGATGATGTGGTGTAAATGGTCTTGCTTTGCGCTTTTGCATGAGAAACTGCAGAATGCGGGAAGGCGAGTTGAATTCATCGATAGAAACGTTCTGGATTTCAGAGTACGATGCCTTGTCGTCGACAGAAGCCTGGATCGACACTTGTGAGTCAGAAACATGTGAGAAGGATGTCTTCTCCTTATCGCCTCCCTCGCGCTGTGAGTAGAGGATTGTGGGCGAGCCTGGGATTATGGTATCCTCGTGATACTCTGAATGGGGGACCCTGACAAGCGGTGAGTTCGCATTGTCCAAGACGCTAGAAAATGATGCTGATATATCGCCAGCGCCACAAGAGGGACTTTCGCCGTCTAAGGAGACCTCATGGTGATGATCTGGCTGTGGTTGCGCCGATGGAGGCGGCTGTTGGAAGGATTGGTTCGTAGATAGTCCGTCATTCGTGGACTCTGTAATTCCATCGGTAACTGCATTTACCCGTGATTCCTGACTGGATGGTCCTACGACATCTATGCGCTGACCAGGAGAGAAGTCGATATAGGCCTGCGCCAGTCTGCGATAATAGTCGTCATTACGCGCCAAACTTGGAGCTGTGATATGAACAAGAATTTCCGCCGCGGGCATCTGCAGCCGCAATCATAGACTCAATATGTAGTGGATAAAAGAGATACTCTGCTTGGTTTGATAAAGATTTTGTGACGGCTTCGCTGTTGATAAAGTAAATGATAGTTTATGTATGTTACGTAATTCATGTATGTTTGAGGCAGAGCTCAAGTACTGCGTCTTTGTTTCACAGAACATTTAGTAAGGACAATTTGATGCGCTTACTGCGCGCTTGTCACAGGCGCTTAACCCTTTTTTGGTTACCGCGCCTAGTTAATTAGATGGGGTGTGTTCAAAAGGTCATAAATATATATCCGTTTTCACAAGCTTCCTTCAGTGCCGAGCAACAACGGTTAAGGAGCAAAAAGAACACGACAGGCCATCGAAAGACGATTTCCTCCTTTCTATTCTTGCTTTGCTACTCTTTTGCTAGATCAGCTTCTTTTCTCAGACTTACGTTCTTGCGATCGTCACGACCTCCTTTTCGTATTCCCAGCCTCAACCGTCTTTCTAGAACGACTAGACGAGAAAAGACCTCCCCCTCTCCCCATACGACACCTAAAACCTTCCGAACAAGAAAAAAAGATATACACCATGTCGACCCCTTCGCAGAAGCCCATGGATCTAGGCAAGGTCATGGTCATCGGCGGCAATGGCTTTCTCGGCCACCACATCGTATCGCAACTGCTGACTTCATCGCTTTGGACCACCACCTCCGTGACGGGTGTCGATCTGCGCTGTGCACGAAACCGCGTTGACGGTGCCGTCTATGCCGAATGCGATATTACCGATGCCGATAAGCTACTGGCTGTGTTCAAAGAGGCACGCCCCGACGTTGTTATTCACACGGCCTCGCCTGCCGCCCAGGGAGAGTCAGATATCCACAAGACGCTGTTCCACAAGGTCAATGTTCAAGGTACCGCTTGTGTCATCGAGGCGTGCCAGAAGGCCGGCGTCAAGGCTCTAGTTTATACTAGCTCCGCCAGTATCTTGAGCGACAACACTAGCGATCTGCTTAATGCCACTGAAGAATGGCCCATCATTCGTGGTAGCAAACAGTCGTCCTACTACTCCGAGACCAAGGTAAACCACACATGATACTCCTGTCAAGGACCCTAAAAGTGCTAACGCTGTCTTCTTTTTACCAAGGCCGAAGCTGAAGCTCTTGTTCTCGCCGCTAACCGCCAAGGTGACTCTAACCTACTCACTTGCGCTATCCGCCCTAGCGGCATCTTTGGCGAAGCCGACGGCATGGCTACCAAGCACATGATCCAGATCTACCGTGACGGTCGCACCAACGTACAAGTTGGTGACAACAACAACCTATTCGACTTCACATACGTCGGTAACGTATCCCACGCTCACCTACTTGCCGCTCGTCTACTTCTCGCAACTGCTGCCTCCGGCTCTATCGTCCCACTCGACTATGAGCGTGTTGACGGCGAGGCCTTCCTCATCACCAATGACTCTCCCATCTACTTTTGGGACTTCTGCCGTGCTGTCTGGAACGCTTCGGGCTCAACAAAGGGCACCGAGCATGTATGGAACTTACCGCGTGTCGTCGGCCTGGCCCTGGGCTTTGCTAGTGAAGTCTTTTTCGGTATCATTAAGAAGCCCGCTACCTTTAACCGTCAACGCATAATCTACTCGACTATGACTCGTTATTTCAACATCGGAAAGGCCAAGTCTCGTCTTGGCTACACCCCTATCGTGCCTCTAGATGAAGGTATCAAGCGTGCCGTGGCTTGGTCTCTTGCCAACGATGCCCCTCTCCACTAAGTCATATCAAGTGGATAGATCACGGCGATACGGCATTCTGATATGAAAATTCTCAAACACTGTACTGATTATCTTGTCTTCTTTTCTCAACTGTCTTTACGATGACGATATAATGTCAATTCATATACTTTTAATTCACGTTTCGTTTTCCACTTCTGATATCCAATAGAATTTGACTTCTTTACTATTACATACCTCTCATCTTGTGTCCCAAAAATGCAGATCCAATCAACGGATATGGTTCCACCGTATACATGAAGTCTTGGGGAGAACGATCATTCTGTTAAGCAAAATGTGAGAACGAAACAAAAAGACATACAACACTCGGTATTCCCACGTGGTCACCCACCGTAGTACTGATCGAGCGCTTAATAGTTTAACTAGGGGAGAGCGGACGGGATCCCGTGCTTTCTATCAGCTATGGTCGTATGTGGAAATTTATGGCTTAGGTGGTATTATATACTTCACCAACTTTTAGCGGAGCCCATGACGTGAAATATAAACAAATCAAATCAAGCGGAGCCCATTGAATATATATCTAGCCAGTATATTTGTTAAGCGTTGTATAATCTAGGTAGTTTGTATATATTAACACCTATTCATGTAGGGAGGTTTTCTTGTCCGGAGGATAATGAACCGGCAGGCGTCCGGACTAGCCATTATTGGCTGTTACATAAAAATAGTAAGTAGCCAACCCTAAACCTCCGCAGGTCGACCCTTAGGCTATACTATTTTCATGTAGACGTCAGAAAGCCACCTGACTATGCTACTTTAATTCAAGCATATCGGTGCCCTTTTGCGGTTCTATGTTTATCTTATAGAATTGGTATCTAAGAACTTGATATTTCTCCTTCTCGATGATAAGTGGAAGTGATACCATGCAAGCAACGCAAAACGAAATACGAGATATGGAGTAGTTAATGTTACCTTCAAGTTTTAGCTCGGATTGATCTATAAATTTTGTATCCAGATTCGCCCAAGCCTGGGGACGAATAATCATTTCCGGGAGCCATTCAGAGCATCTCAAAGAAGTTATTCACAGGTTTGGGGAGATTCTTAGCTTGATATGAAGATATTCCCGAGAAATCATTCAAATAAGATGCTAGGAAGAAAAATATCTTTAGTACTGTGAAGATACGAATCAATGTGATACTACATTGTGCTTATTATATCGTCTTTATCGTTCCTAAGAACCCGTGAAGTCAAGCAGCAACCACTGAATGAAAAGTACTCCAGTTGACCGATCACGGCTAGATCAGGTTAAAGACATAGCCTTTCAGTCATGTATGCCTAGGGCTATTTTGTCAACATAATTGTGGATATATATCTCACTGGTCCTTTATCTTAGATATCCTGTCTTACTGCATGCACTGAAAAGAAATGTAGCACTAACTACATAAATATACAAGTAATAGAAGATAGCAATCATATGTACATCGTGACCCTTGTTAGTGTGTTTGAAGAGGCTACATATAACAACATATGAAGTAAGACTATGATTCTTATTTCATTAGCAAAGCAAGAGCATTAGAATGAGAAAATTATGTAGAAAAATAAGGATAAAGTCAAAAAAATATGATATAGAGAAATAGAGAGATAGGCACTAAAAATCGCTTGCTACTAGTTTTGCTTTCTTTCCCTGCTTTCTACTGACCCTCCTCCCTTTGCTACGATAGCATTGACGGTCCAAGTAAATGTATGAGTAGAATTACGATCAAATATATCCAAAGGTTATAATTCTTACCTTCTTACTTAATTTTAAGATGACCCTAAAACGTACTTTTATAAATGATGATATGCTTCAATGGCAAGATTGAGAAGAATAAGATGGAAAGATGTAGAGAGAAAAAAAAAATGAAGAATAATTTATAAATTTGGCTTAAGAATCGTAGAATGTATGTGGATGTGAATATAAGGAACCAAAAAAAATGAAGCCATATGTAGAGACGATAGAGCCAAAGAAAAAAAGAAAAAAAAAAGAACATGAAACGAGAAATTTGGAAGAGGGCATGAGAATAAGAAATAGAGAAAATAACAAAGAGCGGGCCTATCCCGCAGCATGAATGAACAGGTTACTGATAGCCGGTAATGAGCCGCTTGAAACCAATGGATATGTAAGAAGTAAAGAAGAATGAGAAAGATGAAGGACGGGGGGNNGGGGGGGGGGGGGGTAGGGGAAGAATGGGAAAGGATAAATTCTAGTGAGAACATGATGGTTGGCTTTCGCCCTCGTCCTCCCAAAATAAACAAGTGGAAGGAAAATAAGAAGATATGCCCATGTGACCTGGTTGAAAGAGTTATCAGAAGGTAATGAACAACGTAGGAAGCAAAACTAGAAGATTTTTTTATAGGAAAGATGCGGCAGGACATCGATATTCTGAAGTAGAAGTAAAACCCCACTGGCTTCCATTAAATAAAGTATCAAGAATGTTAGTTGTTTCCTGCTACGCCAACTCCAGAACTGGCATTGGCATGTTGTTGCCGACCCCAGTTACCCGAGTTTCTATAATCCCGTTTCTGACCTGACTGCCCATTTCCATTCGGCGGTAATTCGCCATCCGGGTGGCCCTCTGGCTCGTACGTACTTGGGCTGTAGGCAGTCGCATCTTCAAGTCTGTATCCACGAGGTGCTGGCACCTGGCCTGGAGGCCCACCAGAGACTGGCATCTGTAACTGTGGCGGTTGGGCAGGTCCGTGTTCTCTTGGTTTTTGCATGTACTGTGGTGGTGGTTGTGGCTGTTGCAATATCGAGGGAACCGGAGGTGGATGATACGCCTTCGCAGGAGCAGAAGGCATCCCCATAAGGCCCTGCCCTTGTGCTTGTCCCGGTTGGCCGCCCTGAGTTGGCGGGACCTGTTGGTGAGAGATTGGAACTCTTGGCTCAGAATGTATTTGAGGTAGTGAGTGCTGGTTAGGTGGCGTGGATGGCTGACTGTTGCTGCCATAAGCAGGGTTAGGAGCTTCCATCATGTGCCGAACAGTAGCTTCTTGCTGCCAAAGAGATGGATCGGTATCATATCGGCGGGGTGGTGGGCGAGATGACATATCGGCTTTGTTGTAGACTTCGTTAGAGCTTTCGAACGGCCGTCCTTGACGATCCTGGAACCGCTTTAGGATATCCTTTGTAGTAAGGTCATTGCTACTGCTGTTGATTAGGCCAGGGTCGTGCAGCATGGAAGCCAAATTGCCGGGAACCTATATCAAAACATAATAGTTAGAACTGATCAATCTCTTGATGGGGGGGGGGGGGGGGGGGGGCAAAGAATTCATATATAAGAGTGTTCACTTACCATGCACATCTCCTCGAGATTATTAATCATCACCTCAACAGCTTCAACGGCGTACATTGGCTCGCTGTCAAGTGCCAAAGTTTGAACCTGGGCAAACAAGATATTGGGAGCAATGACAGTTGCCAGGTTTTTGACATCCATCTTCGAACCTGACTCCTCATCGATCTGATGGAAAGTGCCAGCCCATTTCAGGAAATAGAACAGAATTTCCAGTGAATCTCGGTGGTACTTGGGAAGCAAGCAACATGTCAGGTGCAGACATTGCTTCCGCTTCTCTTCGTCAGGGATTTTAGCGGCAACAATCCACAGTTTGTATAGCTTATATGTCATTAGGGGATCAGGAAGTTCACGCAGATACCGCTTGAGCAACGCAGCCACTTGCACAACAGGTTGTTCCATCAGATTGACACTGTCGGTACCTTCACGATCAATGGTCTCACACAGCTCACCCAGCTTCTTGATGTTTCCGTTCTTTCTGAATACACCCTCGACGGACAGATCCATCTTGCGCATTGCAGTGATGATGTCGTCAAGAATGGCAGGGATTCGGAGAGCACCTGGACCCAGACCATCGGTGGATTCAGCGCCATCTCTTTCGACAATAAGCTCGAGAGGGACACCGAATACACCCTTCTTTTTCACACCCTTACGGCCATCGTTCTTGAAGGCCTTGTGCAAATTCTTCCAGAATGGAGCAGGCTTGCGAGACTCGATGAAACTGAGAAGTTCCTCGAGGGTGAACTGACCCTCAACCATAGGATGCATGGTCAGCACAGCAAGGTGGCGTACAATGAAATACTCGAGGCCGGACATTTCGGAGAAGTATACATGGCCAATTCTCTGCGGGGCTTCTCTATTGCCGTTGCGGTCTTCGCGGTTGAGAGACGTGGCGCGCGATCCTGCATTCTTGGACGTGGGGTCAAGGCTGCGCTGGCCGTCAGCTCGAGGGTGGTGGAGCTCCTTAGCTTGTTCTGCCGCTACAATACGCGGTAGATCATCCAATGTAAGTGCGTCCATTGTACTCAGCTTTTTGTCCATGACCCCTCCGTCGTTTGGGGACCCGTCCTCGGGTATCATATTCCGGCTAGCAAACTCATTGTCACCCAGTCCATCAGGTCCATCCATGATGCGAGATGTACGGGCTTTGCGCACACTAGACGACACATGTTTGTCCAGTCGCGTGCTCCGAAGTCGCCGGACCTCGTTAAGGGAATTTTCGTACGAAGACTCGCGGCGCTCGCTTACACGAGACTGAGACTGGGAGCGAGGCTCTCCACGATTATGGGCGTGTTTTGAGTGATGACCGTCAGATATATAGCCACTGGCGTCATCGTTTGAACTAGGAAGAGCACCGTTGCTTCGAAGGATTTCGAGAAGACGAGCCAAAGCTACCTTGAGCAAGAATGCGTATTGTTGCAGCTTCGTTATATGCTCGAATGGATGTGGATTAATGCCCTGAGGGTTGACACATGATCTGCAATACACACGCTTGTCTATAGTGTTGAGTCTAGCATCATTTAGAGACCGGCCCAACTCGCGGGCACAATGTGTGCACTTAACACAGGCGATGTGCCAACGTAGGTCGCCATGTCGTGCGCATTCATCTTCGACAGATTTATTACAAGCAGCGCAGTGGTCGGAATCCTTGGCTGATAATCTGGAGTTGCCGTTCATGATGAGAAGGGGGTTTTCCTCAACATCGTGAGTCTCTAGGTTACGCAGGTCGTCGAGGAACTGATAGATACCATCAGGTGATTTCGATTCGCGCTCCAATTTGAGGGCAGCTTGTAGGCATATGCGAATCAATAGCTTAAGGTAATGGGCTAAGCCAGTGACCAGAGATAAAAGATCTTGGGTGACACCGAGCTTGCCACCAGGGGTTTCGGATGTTTTGGAAAGTAGAGAAAAGAATGATACGATCTTCTTGCAAAGAATTTTAGCTTCACGCCCATACGACATATCTGAGTAAGTTGAGAAGCATCATTGTTAGTATAATTGTGACTTTAAAGAAAGATCATAGGAGAAGATTCATTGTCGCATGGTCGAAAATGGTCTTTGTATGTTAAAGTTGGAGCAGGAGTGGGGGGGGGGGGNNGGGGGGGGGGGGGGGGGGGGGCGATGAGTATATAATGTAACAAAACAGTGGGATAATGGTAGTTCTCAAGCGTATGAAAACTGCTGTGGAGAACCAACATCATGATATCTCCATTCTCAGAAGTGATAGGTGTGATAAAGTGGATTCGAGATGACATTATTGGGGGGAAACACATATGCATGCTTAGTAGGTCTCACTTACTTTTCACACCTTGTGCTGCCGTCATGGTGCCGTCAAGACGGTCAGCACTTTGGAACAAGATCTCCACATGGTAGATAAAGCGTTTCGCTACGATGACACCATCAAGATGTGCGCCGTTGCTAACGTGAAGCAACATGTCGGAGATACAGGCAGCAGATGATTCTTCAAAGGCAGAAAGAACACTCCAGATCTGGTAAACCTTCTCTTCCATACGCTCCTCGGCTTCCCGGACGACGTCACGGTCATATTGTGTGCCAGTGCCAGCGACCTGAGCAGGCTCATCGGATGCTGCTAAACGCACGTTCCAGAACTTGTGAATCATATAGCACTCCGGGTGCCAATGTTGGTTTTGGCCATTGCGAAAGATCTCTACAAACTGCTTCAGGATAGCCGTTTGACATCCATTACACCGTTGGGCAAATTGTGTCGAGTAATGGTAGTGGCAATAGACTTGATCGTCGTGTTCGTAGTAGCTGTCGGAAGCTCCAAAGACAGTTGGGCAGGCAGAGCAAGTGAAGTGGTCGACATGGTACTTGCGGTCGAGAGCAGTTATATATGAGCCTCGAAGAGCATTTCCACACTTATAGCAGAGCAAGCCGAGGCGCCGGAAGTAATCTGTCTCGCAAAGGGGATATTGGCCTTCGCCATTTTCATCGTCGACAGGGAAGAACTTGGAGGCTACGATTTGGCCACAATCCTGTAGATGGTGATGACAGATGATATTAGTACAACGCGTATACGAAGAGGGTGTGCAAGTCGATCGTCAAGGGGCAGATGGCAAGGTGATAAAAGTATCCGGCCAAGTATAGCTATAGTCGATGTAGATATTCAGAAGAAGGAGGGGGGAGGGGAGAGAGGGGGAGAGGGGGTAAGCTAATATTGGCTTGTGAGCTGAGAATAAAGCACAGAAATCGCAAATGCTGACTTACGCGACATCTGAAGCAATCCAAATGAAAAGTGCCATCTAAAGCTCTCACAAACTGGCCAGTCAGAACCTGGCTGCACTTTTTGCAGATGCGAGCCTGACCACTAGCTGACCGGCCACTTTTGCTCGGCCTTTGGCGGTCGCTGCTGGCTCGTGGAGCTGGTAGAGCTGCACCATTGACGTTGGATTCATCGACCGTATGTGACTGAGATTGAGCGAGAGGGTGGTCGGTATTCGGAGGTGGCTGTGACGAAGGGGGTCGGCTACGGCTGCGGGAGGGGGAGCCAGGCAGACTGGAATTCACAGGAGGCTGCATTGAGCCCTTGAAATATATGTTGTCGGGTGTCCGGAGGCCGCTGGCATGGCGGTCGGCTTCGAAGGAGGAAGGGCTCGAGGCAGCCATTGAGGTTACAGCGACTGGTGCGGCAACAGCGCCCGGAGGCGGAGGTCTAGTTGGACTGCGCTCGGGGATCCTCAAGGAGGACGCATCATAGTCAGAGGCCATTGCGATAGAAGATGGGCAGTAGCAATGGAACCGTGTCGATGCGGCAGCGACGGCGAGCTTTTTGAGGGCAGANNGGGGGGGGGGCACAATGCAATAGTGCAGAGAAAGAATGGAAGGTTAGCAAACAAAAAAAACAGGCTGGAAGAAAAGCGATGGCAGAACGGATAAGGAGAAACACTAAAAGTCACCCTCGTAGGTCGATACGTTGATAACGGGACGGCGGTGAGCACCAAGCGAAAATCACTTGTTATTAGGGTAGTAAGTAACCGGTAAAAGGGGAGGTTTTTTGATGGAAGCTGTAGCTAGGTGTTTGATGAATGGTTGGTGGGCGTGATGGGCTACAAGGCTACGGTTCTCACAAACAGCGTCAAAAGCAGAGGGGAGTAGCAAACTAAACGCAGCACTTTTTTGCTTACATTGATGCAAGGGTTAGCCTGGATTCTACAGTACAGTTTTACAGGTGTGTTTTACAGGCGACTCCAGTAGTAACAATAGTGAGTTGAAGGGGCTGATGTCTGTGCCTATCCTATGTATATACATATTTGTCAAGGCCACATAGAAACAGCACACAGTTCAATCCAACCGGCATTCGCTTCTACGGCAACTGAATATCTCAGAGGACGTCTTCAGTGGCGACCGGAAATCAAGGCGAAACGGAAATGGTAGCTCTTCCTGTGCCTGAATAGCTTAGTCCAACAAATACAATAGGAAGCCTTTTAAGCCGTGATGCCTAAAATAGATTGAGGCAAAAAAGAATATACAGACTAGTTTCATTTTATTCACAAAAGATTTCAATAAGTCTGGTATTCTAAACCTGAATTAACTTGTACACCTGGAATATACAAATGAAACTTCATGATTAAATGTTGAAGAAAAAAAGAAAAGACAGCCAACAAGATTGATGCT
This sequence comes from Davidsoniella virescens, assembly GCA_001513805.1. NCBI lineage: Eukaryota > Fungi > Ascomycota > Sordariomycetes > Microascales > Ceratocystidaceae > Davidsoniella > Davidsoniella virescens. Next base: position 144,949 of record LJZU01000110.1, read on the forward strand.
TACATGTCCAATAATGTACCTTTCTTTGTTAAATTTGTGTATCTAGTCTCTATATCACATTGTGATATATATATATATATATATATAAGCTTTTTAGTCTATCATTATGTCAACATGGGCTTACCAGATACACTTTCGTTCAGTTACATATCAACATCACTTCATTTTTGATGAGCTCACATACCGAATGGCATCGACATGTTCAAAAGTGCCCGGTTTTTCTGGGGACACCTTAATAACACTCGCATCCGGGCGGTTCATCAAACTCAGACAAGTCCGGCGTGGTATGCGTATTCGAACGAAAGTCGGCCCCCGCCGTGTTGCAGCAGTCATCATCACGAATGTCACAAACCACACCGTATACCGCGTCAACGGTGCCATAATCAGCGTTAGCCAACCTATGTCCCTAGATAATGGACTGACGTGGTCCTTCCCCTCCGATAGTACAGCCACATTTGGCACATATAACGGATATCTGTTTACGCTTATCATGGAAATCGATCGAAACTCTGAAGCACATACTGTCGAGATCCGATCGGCCACTTGTCCATGGATCATGGGATTCTTAGGTTCTACCCTGGGACACGGTATCAAGAAATCGAGGGCTGGCCAACACGATGTCCGGGCTCACTCGTTCTTCGGAGACTATAACACCATCATACGCAACTTGAGAAGACTCGGAGTCGCACCCGGCGGCGTGGTCATCACAGGTGGTATTCGAACTACACGACTTAATTGGGGACGAGCCCAAGCTACCAGTTTCCTGCCGCCGTCTGGAAATACAACTATCTTGGTATATTTACCTAAACGCCACTGTGCTATGAGAAAAAGTAGATATACTAAAAGGTACTGAACGAAAAGTTAACGAGCTATATCACGTTTTACATGTATCAATTGGGATTTTATACGACTGGGTACGTGCAAGAAGATTTATTTGGTATCACCTTTCAATTTACATAGTTCATAAAGAATGGCTGTCGCGAATCCCCCCCCGATATGGACTACCCATACGTGTTTATGTGCTGTGAATTTTATATTGTGCATGATCTGGGTTTTTTATAAAGCACAATTACTGAATAATCTACTGACTCAAAGGCTAACCGCCTAGCGTGTTACGCCGGCTTTTATCATTTCGAGAATCATGTGTTCCAATGATAGCCTTGAGTGTTTGAGTCAGCCCATTAGCATCATAGTGATGGGGCCCTCCGTTCGCACTCTTTGGCCCATAAAGCCTGATAGACTCTATTCCCATACGCGATAGGCGCTGCCGGTCGACGCGGGGAGATGATGGGCAGTCAAGATATATCAAATGTGTGACGAACATGCCACACATCTTATCATCAACCTTGAGTCCAGGCTTGATCGATTGGACACATGCTCCAGCAATAGCCTGCACAAAATCCGTCGCTGTGAATGGGCTACTGGAAGGGCCTACTTCTCGATCGAGGGTGGCGTTCAGAATAAGTACTTTGTTCTTAACATCAGGGCGAGATAACGCATGCCCAATGCCTTTTAAAACCAGGCTAGGGACAATCGACGTGAATAATGAGCCAACACTATATATCACAGTTCCGCATCGACTAATTGCGTCTAAAGCCCTGGGATTAGCCGAAATACGGATTTCCTGGCCGTATGGGTTGATATACCATAACCTTTCAATACGGGCTGGCAAATCCTCTTCATTTTCCTTAGAAAATGCGATAGCAGCCTTACGAAGCGCAGGCAAGGATCCGGGCAGATTTGCATCTTCAGTTTCAATTTCGTGCTCGTCTTCAGGCAAAATACTAGTAGCCAGGTTGATCGAGCCTAACAAATCCTCTTCATCTCCGGCTTGACAAGTCAATGGTATTGCCGTAGGCTCGCCGGGATGCGAGATGTTGTTTTGGCCCATTATGATACTTCCATCGGCCAACCCAGCAGCGATATGATGGGCGAAATTTGTGTTGAGAGCTGGCATGACATTGACATTCGACGGGACGCAGCATATAGACGACAGTAGATAAATTGCAGCCTCAAAGCTTCCGGTAAACAGCCGAGCACCTGTGAGGAAGATGTTCCCAAGACTAGCACTCCCGAAATCAAACCGGCTTGATGGCCGTGTCCGTTTGATGGCTTCAAAGTTAAAGCTATTAAGTATGGAGCGGATCAACTGGAGCTTGGGAGTAGATATTCCGACCCATGTCGGATGAGTTCCATCTAGGAATTGATCCCATTCCGCAGCTGCTGCTATAGAATTCGAGCACAAACGATGATTGAACAACGCTTTTAAGTGTGCATTCTCCTGGCTATTGTGCTCAGGAATGAGCCGTACGAGGCGTGATCTTATATCACCGATACCTATTCCATGTGTTAGCATCAATGCTAAAAACAATGATACATTTGTCTATACTCAAAACCTACCGGGACCACCGAATACACGGATGATCTCACTGCTACTCCCTCCGTTGTCCGAAATGGGAATTACGTAGGTGAGGGCAGCTCTATTTGCGACACGAACTTCTTCGAAGACATCAACAAGACCATTTGCAGCACTTCCGCCGGAAAAAATAACAATATCTGGATGTCGGATATGAGGGGAAGTAGAATGTTGCCTGGTTGATGGTATTTGCGAGGATGATCTATAAAGTGCAGATATATTGTCTGTGTTTATGGACAGCTCGGCCGGTTGTAAGCGGGGCACGTTGCTACCATCATTGGATTTTGCATCTTTTCGCGTAGTATTAGACGCATAAGGAAATTCATCAGACAGTCTATGAGCAGACATGGCTGTTGTCGGCTGTTGTTATGGGCCTTTCTTTTCGTAGATTTGGTGATGTATGTGCTATTATCGAATGAAGGCTGATATCCACAAATCGAAGGGATTGCAATTGAGGCAGATAATTGGTTTCAAATTCGTATCATGACGCTATGAAGTCAGACTACATATGTAACATGTGAAGTATCCATTAATAAACATATAATTCTCAAAGTAGCCTAGGCTAGTTAGTCAAGTGGGAAAATACAACTTACAGGTACATGGGTAAGGCAAGCTAAAAGCAGCCTATTTGTGCACCCAAAAGGCATATATACATATTTAGGAGGGCAACAAAAAGGCAGAGGCAAACTGCAGATATATATATATAGTTCTAAATCTTTAACAAGAAGTAGCCAGTAGCAATTTGTCTTATCTCTATGGACTTCTATAGATGCTGCAATGATATCCACCCATAATATGCTTATTGTTTATCATTACATGCCAATTAGCCTTTCTCATAGCAACTGCTGTCCGAAGTCAACTATCGAACAAAACTACATACATAGATGCAAGTGGGCAGATGACCTTACATGTAATAGAATAGGAGGTAATAGGAGTTAGGGTTTATCTATATGTACTTACCATCACAGGTCGTATAGTAAAACTGCAAGTTGCTCTTTTTGTGTATGATTGCCGAGGAACAATCGGCCTACCGATGCGACAACAAGGTCCAACTTTTGGCACTTTATCCCAGACAGAATAAAAATAAGCATATGAGCACATTTGTTATCACTCCGGGCTTAGATTCAAATATCACATTGTGCCATACATGTCTACAGTGGATGAAAGTCAGTGACGTAGGGTGTCATATGAATCCTAAAATGCATTATGCGATGTTTATCTATGTGATTAACAGCTCACATAAGACAACTTTGTTTTCATCACTTCAATTCCAGTACAGAAAAATGTTATCATCAGATTATGGTTCATTACCAACTAAAACCAAGCCATGATAATCAGATATCTATAGTGTCGATTGTTCACATACCTATTCGCATGATGCAGATAGGCATCTTGGTGACTCTCGTTGTAGTCTAAATTTAAGGATGAGTGATACCAAAGCTACGGTATGTCTAGACCTATCACTCCTTTACAAAGCGTTAAGTTTAACCTAAGAAGGATGGCTACTGATATCTCACAACCCAACTTACTCAATGGTCTAATATGTATGTATGCAGAGAGTCTAGAACATATAAGTCCTTGAAACGATAAGATTCTGGTAGCTATAACCGAAAACGATGATTATGCAATAGCATGCGACTTCCTTTCTCATCTAGTATAGTATAACACCTTCACTTGCAAAACTTTCCCATTGGTACCACTGATCAAGGCTATCAATCGTCAGGGATACATCCAAGGTTGACAAGTACGCGGATATTTTTCAGTCCATAGCTTGATCTAACCAACCAGTCCTTGTATTACAGATATTTGTAAGATAATAAGAGCAGAATTTGTCTCAAAGACGGAGACATTTTTGGATATTCTATTCCAAAATACGTACTAATTATCATATGTAAACTAGTAAGAGATAGCTTACTCCTTAAGTGTACTTTGAGATTAGAATTGGCTTCAAGGCAAAACTTACTCAATCAAATTCTTCACTTTCCAAGCTGTCGTCACTATCATCTTGTGATTAGATGTTACGAGGTATCTCCGATAGTCACCCATATTAGTGTTAGAATCATGATCACACTGAAGCCGAGTTTTATCCAAGAATAGATAGCCGAGCAAATATTGATCCGACCTTCCTGATGTAGTAGTAACAAGGCTTGTTGTTGATCCTATAGAAGTTCTGGCAAATATTGAAGTTTTTACTATATTCCATGAATCGGCAGAATTTGGAGATATACTTAGTGATAATGAAACACTCAAGGGTGACAGACTTTATATACTCGTTGATTTGAGTGGGGTGTATCTAGTGAATAGATTTGCGAAGAACTTTTTCCAAACATATATGTAATGAAAACTAGTTAAAAAGATGAAGCCCTCCAATGAATCGACATTGTGTATAGGTATAAGAAGCTTTTGTATTCGTACTTCGCTTCTATGTAAGAGATATCTGCTAGTTATAGATTTCAACCCTGCATAGTTTAATGGGTTACCATAAGATACGTTACACCTTTTATCATACACACAGTGTTAAAAACTTGATTTATTGTACATTGAATTTTGATAGGTAGACGTAAAATATAATCAAATCAAATCAATTGTATTTTGACAAAGATGCCACAGCTCTTGCATGGTTTGATAGAAAAATGAAGCTCACAAGAAGAGTAATCCTTCTATATAACTACTTGAATTCATAGCTCCATGAGATCAATGAATAATAAAAGATTAAAAATTAAAATAAAATGAAAAAACCCTAATTGAAATCTGGATGACAAGTTTAGCTGTAGCAAAAAGGTTTCTGCGCAGTGCTCATTGAGCGCTAACACCATGTTCAATTTTGAGCTCACAGGTCACGATAGTACACTCCTTTTCAAAAACAAGGACCGATGGTGTAGCTGGTTATCACGTTTGTCTAACACCTATCTTCGAAAGGAAGGACACAAAAGGTCGGCGGTTCAAGTCCGCCTCGGTTCAGATTTTTGAGCTTCCTTCAAGCTTCTCGACTAGATCTTGAGGCCAACCTTTTTTATTCCTATTTAATTCCTTACTTTGAACCCGAACAACTTGTTATTTCCTTGTCCCTAGCAAAGTAGCTGGCATAAGTCTTTCTTGAAAAGTGTCATCTCATATCATCCAAAGGATATTATCTCTGTTCGGACAGAAACATTTGTCTAATTGTTCTAGAATATCATCAGAGAAACCCCCTAATCTACACTACATCAGCATTGACTGATTGGCCTAATCTTTGTTGCCTATGTTGTGCCAGCACGGCAACGGGCTCCACCCTTCTGCCCCTTTAAATATACATATATCTACCTAGAAAACAATCACACAAAGAAACCAATTGTCAACACAGAAGAAATGAAACGAAAGAGATGGAAGAAAGACAACAGCATCGTAATTCATTTCAGAATCGATGAAAATATATGTGCTTGTGTGTAAGAGATAGCGCTTATGACACACGTACACGACGCGGTGGAGGCATGATTACTGTTCGAGGATCGTCTTTAGTGCCAGCATTCTATTTGGCAAAGTGAAGATCGTATCCGAGAAGCTTGCGGGTCTGAATCTCATCAACAGACAAGCCGGGGTAGCCATAAGTTAAAGGCAACCAGAAGTACCAGCAAATAGTCAGTAGAACGATGAACGCAATGCAAACAATCCACGAAACCAACAGGCTCTGACCTGCGTAACGCTCAGCGGCACTGAGATGACGCTTAGGCTCAGACTTGTTGCTCTTCTTGTTGTTACTGTAATCAGGATCCGACTCAGTGATGAACACAAACTCTAGCAGTGAGCCAGAGACCAACGACGATGCAAGATGAGCAGGCAAGTAGTGGTGCAGGAAAAGCTGACGGCCCATCAGGTAGAAGGGGAAGTAGTGGGTAGCCCAGGCAAGGAAGAAAAAGCCAGTTGAGTTGTAAAAACGAGAGCGAGTACGGTGATCCAAGACATCCTGGCCGCGACGCAGAGACAGCTGATCGGCCATGACAATGCCGACATAGACAGCCATCAAACTGCTGGCCAACCACCAGCCAATGATGTTGCCGACAAAGTAGATCTGCTGGCGGGTAGAGTCTTGAGTCCAGAAGCTCACACCGCGCAACAGGAAAGGCCACTGGTAAGGCTGACTAGCGTAAGGGTGACTGCTAGTCAACTTGTTGTTGTGGTAAAACATGGAACTCTGCAACTCAAGCCACTTCTTGAGGAAGGGCATGTGCTTGACAGGGCGAGGTTCTTTAGCACGACGGACATCGTCCTGATCGACTGAAGGAGTGTCCTCAACATACCAGATGTTAGAGCTAGGACCAATAGCTTTGTTTCCGTTAATTTCCTGCTGCTTGAACGCCCACTCAGGCAAAGGCTTGGTGTGAGTCCACATGGCAACCTTGCTGGGGTTATGAATCAGCTTGAAGTAGCTAGCAATAGTTTTGAATTCCTGGTTGTCCTTTCCGTTCTCGATGCGGATCTCGAACAGGGTTTCGTTGAGACGGCTATCGATACCCTCGGGGATGTTAATAGTAGTGAACTCCTGGTTGGTAGGGTAGTATGGCGAAGCAACATCGTGAGAAAGAAGGATGGTGTCAGTAACCAAGTGGCGCAGGCGAACGAGATCGTGGTTTCTGACAATACGGCCGGCACCATCATCGTTGGGGTCAGCGGGAAGAATTTGCCAGTAGTTGTTAGTATCGTTGAAAGGATAGCCGGTGACTTGCTGACCCTGGCTGGAAACACGGCCGTCATCATAACGCAAGGGGTAGCGATCGGGGTGGCTGTGCAGGTAGGCCTTTGTCTCCTTATGGCGCAGAACAATAGAGTCCTGGTATTGGATATCGATAGCGTTGGCGAGCATCAAGTTATCGCTGAGTGTCTCCTGGAACTCAGGCGTCATGAAATCATCACCAGGGCCGGAACGGGATAGAACCGCAAAGTGAACTTGGAACCAGAACAGATAGAAGATAAAAGGAAGGATGATCAGGCCAACTGCACGAGCAGCAAAATGCTTGATGAACTCATTCATAGACAGAGTACCACCAGGGCGCTTCACATCAAGCAGGTCCCATAGGTCAATAGCGACGGCAGAGCCAATGGTGATGAAGGCAAACAGGCCGACATACTTAGTGGAGATATCGCAAGACAAAGCGAAGCCAGTCAGGATAAGCCACTTCCACCACTTGCGAGAAAACGGCTCGTGGCGCAGCTTGTAGAACTTGATATAGAACAGCAGAGAGCACGCCATGGCCAGAACCAGGGTGGCATCCAGTAGAATCAGGCGGGTCTGGCCAATATGGGCGTTGTCTAGCAGAATCAATGAAGCAGCCAAGATGCAGGCAGGCAGGCTGTAACCAGACTCCCACATAATGAGGTACGTGACAGAGACGGTCATGGCACCCAGAAAAGCAGGAAGGCCACGGTAGGCGACGTAGGGGACCTTGTTCGTAATGTAGGAGTCACCAATGTTGTCGAATTTGAAGCTACCATCGTAGCCAACCATCCAGCCAACGAAGCCGAACAACAGCTTTCCGAGAGGGGGGTGGACATCGAAGAAATATGTGCGTTCGAGATAAAATGAGGCGAACTAGCGAGAAGAGAAGAGTCAGAAAGAAGTGTGCTGAATTGACGTTAGGTTGATTGACCTTACCTTTCCAAAGTGAACTTCGTCGAAGACGACCTCATCAGGGTGGCTGATGCCCCAGAAACGCGTGGCAAAGGCCAGCAAGGTGATCACGGAAAAAGCGAGCTTGTGTGCGAGCTCGCCGGCATTAGGCGGGACAGACGGCTTGCCCTTTTTGTTCTCTTTGATGGCGCCGGAACCAGGCGTGCGGTCGACAGGCGCGGGACTAACGCTTTTGTCGCGGGTCTTCCGTTGCCGCAGCGTGCCCTGCGGCGTGGACGATGATGCCATGGTGTGTCTAGTATACAATTGATTTGGTAAAAGTGAGGTCGTGATGGAATGGATAAAGCTAGATTAAAATTTCAATGTTAGCCTGGGAACACGATGCGCAAGCCAGGGCCTAGTTGTGGCCATCTAGGCTGCAGAAGCAGCTCTGAATATGCTGAGGGCATGCCAAACACAAATCATACCTGGGCTAAGATCAGCAGAGAGAGCGACAGTAATGAAGAAAGAGAGAAAGGGAAGCGAGCTCCTCGGAGTAGATGAAAAAGAAAAACAAGGCGTGGTCGAAAAGAATAGAAAAGAAGAAACAAAAAGAAACGAAACACACGAAAGGAGGAAAGAAAAGGAAGTACAGGTATTTTGGTGTTGTCAGCAACTTTTTTAACTATGGGAAGGCAGATTCCATTTACCCGTTACCAACTAACTAAACTAAGTAATAGCTCTCTGTCCACATATACAACTAACTACAACTGTATGCTGTAGAAGCTTGGCGGCCTTACGTTTGCCTCTAGTCATTGCACCAGATGCATACATACATATGTTTCCATTCCGAGTAATTGCAACTTCAGGACACCTGGCAAGCTGCTGCCACTCGTTCAATTAAGCGAAGTACCTGCCGAATGGTCGCCCAAACCCTGGTCAGCATCAACCCTGACTGAGCCAGAAGCGCGTCCTTGTTAGTTTTTCGATAAGTTGCAACTGTTAATTACACAGTATGTGTATGTGCTGATTCTATGTATATTGCTCCACTCTTTGGCATACAGTATGGCAGTACATGCAGATTAGTTTCCATTAAATTGCCAGAAGACATGGATCAGCCGCCTCCAAGTTCGTGTCAGTTTAGCCAGCCAAAATCCAACACATTTACGTTAACCAATGGCTTTCTTAAAGGCTAAAGTGACGCTGCGCGTAGAGAAATGCTGAAAGTTTCAATTGGGATTGATATCTAAGCTTCATTGAGCTTCTTGAGACCTCAGAGTGCCACCTCTCGGTGCTATAAGCTTCGATCCCTGACTCCCGCGTCCTTCCGTAGAGATGCCAGCTGCAGCCAGCCGTTTGACTAATAGCCACAGCTGTCATACACGGCCAGTCATTCACACTTGACCTCGTCTCTAACCATGGCTTCGCATAGCTCATAGTACATGTAGCCTATTTGTTTATATGTATCATACTACAGACTCTTCTAATCAGGCGCTCATGCTTCCGATCTCCAAATTAGACAACCAATGTTTCACGCTTAATTGAGACCACCCAACTCCAATGGCGCGCCTTTTTGCGCCCTCAGCTAAGCGTCGCACATCGCCGCCGCCATTGCTTCCTTTGGACAGTGCCGGGAGCTCGTACCGTGCCCGATCTAGTTACTCTTCACGCTCTTTCAAGCTTAAACTACGACGGTTAATGCGCACGTCATGGCCACGGATCTTCATCTTTCTGCTCGGTCTATTGCAGATCATCGACATAGCCCGCATCTACGTTCATCTCTCCGTAGCCCACGACAGCGGTGATATCATCGATCTTGCCCGGCGGCATCATGGCGAGCGCGTGTATATCGCTAGTATGCATTGGAACGACGCAGACATTGTACGCAACCATTGGAACAAGGCAGTTGTGCAACTAGCCAAGGCATTGGGACCAAAGAATGTTTTTGTCAGCGTCTACGAAAGTGGAAGCTGGGATGATACTAAAACTGCGTTGGGTGAATTAGACTACCAGCTCAAGAATATTGGCGTCGCACGTAACATCACTCTATCCCACATCACTCATAAAGACGAAATGGAAGCTGTGGCTCTTGGCGAAGGGTGGATTGACACTCCACGTGGACAGCGTGAACTTCGGCGTATTCCGTTTTTATCAAAACTGCGCAATCGTACCCTCAAAGACTTGGAGGATCTGCACAAGGCAGGTTTACATTTTGATAAGATACTGTTTCTAAACGACGTGATATTCACTGTAAGTTATAACATTAGTACATCTCGGATCTTCTTTATGATAAGCATACTAACATCCTTGTCACAGGCCGAGGATGCTCTCCGGCTACTAGATACAAACGATGGAAGCTTTGCTGCTGCCTGTTCCCTTGACTTCTCGCAACCACCAACCTACTACGATACTTTTGCTTTACGAGACTCTAGCGGCAGTGCCCATTTGATGCCGACGTGGCCATACTTTAGGTCATCTATCTCACGAAGTGCCCTACTTTTGAACCAAGCTGCTGTCCCAGTCAAGAGCTGCTGGAACGGAATCGTGGCCATGCCTACCGAGCCCTTTGTAGCTTCAACCCCGCTACGCTTCAGAGGTATATCGGATTCTCTTGCACTACACCATCTCGAAGGTAGCGAATGCTGTCTTATCCATGCCGATAATCCCTTATCTGCTGAGCTAGGTGTGTTCCTCAATCCACGGGTCCGCGTGGCATATAATCCTCGCGCATACGAACTCACCCACCCAACTGATGATGAGAACTGGTTGACAGTTAGCCAAATAGTATGGGGTCTGTGGGAGAGTCGACTCAGAAGGCTGTTCACTTTTACTTTTACTCGAGATTGGATGGTGTCGAGCCGGTTGCGCAAGTGGAAAAGGGAGAATCCACAAAATAAAGAACTCGGTGACTTTTGTCTCATCAACGAGATGCAGGTACTCATTGAAAACGGCTGGGCACATGTATAAGTGAAGCCTGAGTATTCAAGATTGGATCTCTTCTTGCATCAGGGTCATATAAGGGTTTATAAAGTCATTTTTTATTAATATAAATTATTTGTCAACGGAATACATTTACATTCATAGCGTAGTTGAGATCACGGTATCATTTAATATTGGCGCAATATAAGGTTGGGTTTTAGATTTGTATTTATATGTAAAGCTGACAGCCAAGTCAATCTTTTCTATGAAATCCAAAAAGGAAATCAACAACAGTAAACAATATGAAGTCTAAACATGCAAAACAAAAGAGCAAAACAATGCAAAAGTCAGTGAAACATCGAACGCATAAAATCAAGTACGCCAGGAAAATGGATGATGCTTAGCTCGAGACCTAACCTAGTCAAAACCAGCTTAAACCAAGTCAGGCGGCATCTAGTCGTGTCGCTTCAAGACGACGTAAAACCAAAACAGATGCATTAGCGTCTACCGCGAGTAGTGCTCTCGCCCATGTTACTGTCACGGTAACCGTTCATGTTGAGGTTGCCAAAACGGCTCCCCAAAACGGCCACATCGTACTCACCAGCTTTCGGCGAGCTAGAGGCTCCCGAAGCAGTCGAGACATACCCAAAGCGATGGTTGAAAGAGCGCTCCATAGGCTTGTTGTTACTAGCACAGCGAGCGGCAAACTCCATAGAGTCCTTCCACTGCGCACCAGAGGGCGCAAAGCCATCAATCGGGGCATAAGGGTTGTGGCCATCAGCAACACGGTATTCGGAAGCACGCTGATCGTAGGCGTTAGTGACGGGACCGGGGATCTGGAAGGGTTGACGGGAACGAGGGCGGCGGCCATCTTCATTCTCATAGTGATCATCGAGGATGCGACCAGCATGGTCGATGCGGTGCTGGCGCTCCAGGCGCTCACGCTCCTCTTCAACGGTCTCTAGTCCCATGTTAAGACCATGACTAGAGCGCTTGCTGGGGTCAGTGTTAACCTGTCTGCTACGCTTAACAGCTTCGTGAAGCTCCTGACGGACATTCTCGGCCTCAAGAAACTCGGCCTTGTCACGCATCTTCCTGGCGCGGTGGTTGTGAGTTTCCAGTCTTCTCTCCCCGAGTTCCTTGCGTATAGGCTCGTTCGAAGGAGGGAATCCTGAAGCTTGGCGATAGTTGGTGTTGTTGTTGAATCCGGGGTTATAGCTGGCGTTGAACGAACCCGTTGCAGGAGGGATAGTGTTACCTTGAGGGGGCATCATGTTCATGTAACCTTGACAAGACATCATGTTGCCCTGATGCATCACGCTACCGGGAGTCATCATATAGCCCTGGTTAGGCATCATATGTCCTATGGGAGGCATCATAGGGCCTGGGGGGGGCATTTGGCCAGGCTGCGGATAATAGCCATGGAGCGCCATGCCGTTTGGGGCAGGAAAGTAGACCTGGTTGTTAGGGCCGGGTTGCACAGAGTTAGCGTAAGACATGATGAAGATGTCGAAGGTCAATGATAATGTTGGTGTAAGTGAAACGATGATATTGTAAATACTTCGATTATCGTCAGATGACAATCCAATGTTGATTGAGAAAATGTGAAGTAGTGTAGAGTGGATATTGCTGTTGGTTGTGATTTATAAAGGTTGTTGTGGTAAGATGCAGAACAGAAGAAACACAAGAACAGATGTGGTAGAAGATCAGACGTTATTTTATAGTAGTTCTGGCTCACAATTGTCTTTATTCGATCGTGATATCGATACTCTTTGATAGAGCTGATAGTAGACATCTCAGGATGAAAGACGATATCAAGCAATACTTATTGAACAATAGATATGCAGTATTGATAAAGGAGCAGACGATTTCTGGCAAGGAAGAAAGCAGTCTCACTATCAAGCAGTAGCGGGTCTTTGATATGATTTCAGAAACAAAATATCAAGTTATTGTATCTTTTCTTTGTTGTTTGACGTATATTGTCTAGATGTCAAGTCTAAGTTCTTTGTTCAACTACTTGTCATCCATTGTATTACAAACAGTTTCTTTCAGAACCAAGCCTTACACTTAAGATGAATGCTTGGAATATTCGTTAACAAACTAGTATCATTGCCATACTATGATTATCTGTAGTGCGTTATTGATATGATAGGTTTTGCTTTGTGGACTTCGTTATATTCATTATTATACAGAGACACTGATACACATGTAGATGATTATACATAAGACATAGGTATTGTCGTTCTATCAATTTAAAGTCTACTTGAAAGCCTTATTTCAAAGAAACTTGGATCTCGAATTCCTGCTCTTTCGTGTTAGTTGTTTACCAACTAGATGTCGAACCAGTTGTTCGATATCCGCGACGTAGCACAAAGAACCACACTTTAATCTGTCGCCATGATGACGGCTAAAGAGTATTATCTTATCGCCAGTATCAAAATTTTACCACGCAAGTTTGGGCCTCCCCATCAAAGGAACGAACAGCCTCTGCATGTGAAGGCTAAACTAGGATCAATATGCTCTTGGTACAGGTGTGATTAGTACAGACTTTGATATCCCCACACACACACTTTTTCATGGGGATTATATCCACTCCATAATCCAGATAATTAGCCTACGCCATTGAATTATGATCTTTATTCTTCATCAATCTTCATACTGAGGCTGGTATTCCAGTGATGGTGATATCAAAGCTAGTTATCATATCTTGACCAAAAATACCGTTATGGCGTCTTCCTTTGACCCCAATTCTCTGTATTCCAATTTTTGAAAGCGTCTTTCACATCCATACGAAGTCAAAGTCGCCACTGCCAATGACCTCGGGCGTACAAGAAAACGTTGCCAACAGTCAAAGACAATTCGTCGAACACAGAGCCTCTAGATTTTTCCTTGAAGAACTTTGATATTACTTTTACTCTCAAAAGGAAGTAGGCGTGTTCTAGAAATAGAAAAAGTAACCAAAACATCATCACAAGCTTACTATATGTAGGCAAACGATCCCTTTTCTTGTTGAAACAGGATTAGTACTATCGTTGACCGTAATGACAAGACAATGTGCTTATGTGTTAGGGTTGCTATGCTTGATGACTAACTTCCAAAGGCGTCAGCCCTTTTTCGGTCTTTTGACATGTTATCTATACAGTATAGATAAATGATAAAATATATTTCTTTTCTGTTGGGTTAACGCCCTGCAGTTGTCATTGTCATCCGTTATGCGAGTACTATCCTATAGACTGTCCTCTGAAGTTAGCCAACAAAAATCTACCAGTCGGATTACAGAAAGAAGAAGAGCGAAATATGGGGGAATAGTGCCACAAGAGATATATGTACATGAGCCTCCAATAAAACTATATGTACACACAAGTACTAACTATCATTCAAAATATACATAAGGCATGTGAACTTAAGTGCTTCTCTAGAGGAATACACATCCTATCAAAGTACCAGATACGTGCAGGGGGTAGTCTTCGCCCAAGTTACAGGGTCGGATTACCAACCGTGTTCATCAGTAGATGCATATACAGATATCTATCAACACGTACAAAGATATCTAATATGTACGTTTTGACAATGTGCAATCTACAATGACTACAGGACACAGCTATACATTCAGAATATCCTCCAGCGGGCCGCCAGAAGCCTCAACAAGCCGCATTTCATATCGCCAAACACGAATCGCACAGGCCGATAGTTTTAGCTAGCACTTAACACTCACCGGTTAGCTCAATATCATCTATGCCCCTCTTATTCCCCTCATTCTCCTCCTCCTATCAGGCTGCCCTATATAAAATGATACCACAGAGAACCCGACGCTGAGATATTGATCCCGCACTACAAACGTTGCTAAAGTCACCTACCGTATCATCATGAATTGCACATGCACTATGTACAGATAGCACATCTCATCAATCGAACATAGCATGCGGCTATATCAGGTAGAAGCTACATCTACCACTACTACCATCGCAGCCGAGAGATCCTCTCCTTGCTTCTGCCGCCTAAGAGGCCCAACATGAGGTTTACATGCAGGCCATGTTGATGTATGAATATTTAGAGTTATATATCGGCTTCAATTTCGGCTAGCATCACTATATGATCTTTTTTTCGGGTATCTCCCAGATAAGGTGACGATCTGGCGAGTGGCAGCTATCGCATTTGTTGGTGCTTGCAAGTGATATTAGCGCCTCTATTAGTCTAAGAAATCAGGCTGCGATAATTCCTACGGCAGTCACGATTTAGTGATGCAACGTCTATTCTTCCCGTTCTGCCCCTCATCGTCTTGGTTGGTGCCGAACGGTCTGATCATTCGGTGGCTTCGGTTTTCTTCTCCGACGGTCAAGATCAACCAGTCGATGCCATTGTTCTAAACTATATTGTACGTTATTGTATGTACTCGTCAAGTTTACATGAGCTTCTTTGGGCTTTATGGTGCGAAAACCACGTATTCATCGTGAAAAAAAAAAGAGGGAAAACCGGGGATCACGACGGGCGGATTGAAAATGATGTATAGATACTGCAAAGACCTGACATCGCCTCGTGCGATAAGGAGGTCATCTTTCTGTTCTATTTATAGGCTTACATCTCTATCCATGCTCACGTCATCTGTATCATTGGGCTTCAAGCTTTGGTTCAAATACGAAGCTCAGACTAATCTGATGTCAGACAAGATCACAAATACAAGGGTTAGGGTATGAATATAAACGGACTTAAGAAATGTGTAAAATCCTTGGCATACATGTATTATGTATGTAGATCTGGCTTCCATCAACCCACATACAACATATTTATTTCTCTTTAACAATTTTCTCGAAACTTACTATCTGCGTCTTTGTGTATTTGTATGTGTCGATAAAATGATCTAAATAGATATCAATTACTAGTGGGAGATTAGGTGATACCATATATAATGTAGACATACAAATATGTACATATGTATAACGAAAGATGTGGGCAGTCTTAACTTTTAGAATGTCAAGAGAACATGGTGAACAAGGCGTTGCATCCGAAGGATAGACAAGAATACAGAGTCTTTCCTATCTGTTGACGATACCTTGGCTTTGGGGGGCGAACAGACTCGTCTAGAATATTGGAAGGCGAACGAAGAACAGCCCTGTTCCCCTGGAATCTGTATTTCCACTTCTACTGGAGGCTTAGATGCCCCGAGCTTTTTTTCTTCAGTCTAAACACTTTGATGGTGTACTGATAGATACCACTATGGCGGGCAGTTCTGTTTCCCCGTCTTCCTGGGCGCATTAAAACCATGCATCAGATACCTCTCGTAAGTCGCAGATTACATATGTACATATTTAGTTGTAAACATGAGCTATATCACTGGATATGTAGTATATAGACAATATCAAGGCGCTTTTCTGCTTCATGCTTGGTGAAATTTCTATTTGAATTTACATTTATGCTCTCCTTGAAAGTGGTGTTGATCGATGCGATCATCATGGCCCGTTCGCCACTGAAAGTCCCTGGCTTCATGTTTCAAAGAAGAAAAAAATCCAAAGTCATAAACACTGCTGATCGTAGTTTAGCCTGAAAAGTCAAGATATAGAGAAGAGTCGGGCTCGCCTGTCTCGAGCTGATAGCCGCTTTGTCTATTTTGGCCGGACAAGATTTATAGGGGACGAAGGGAGCTAAGCTAAGCTATGGTGGACGGACAGATAGATGGCCCGTGAGAACTCAAATGCCACGCTTGATGACAAGAAAGTGCAATACGGTTCAAGTTCAGTCTTTAGTCTATTCTTTGAGACTTGGAACAGATACTCCTTTTACTGTTCATAGAATGTTGGGAACTAGCGGCGCTTTGAACATCGTGTTGCCGTTACGGTAGACGAGACGCCCGGCCATTTTGAATTGGCAGTGAACCATGACGAGCCATGTCCTTCTCCTTGTTGTATCCATGAAACACTAAGACAAAAGAGAGATACGTACATGTACATTCGTTATACTCAAGATGTCTTTAGCTGTACTCTCTGAATGATCGGTGTTCCGGCTAGGCCATGATATACGGAAAAAGAACACGAAAGCACTACTACGATCACGAGCAGAGAGAAAAGCGTCCGCCTATTCCAGTAATTCGGCTGCCTTCTGAGATGCGCCCCGATGACTACGATTTTGCATGTTGTAATGGTGAGCCGGTCAGATTTTAGTGTTAAGCTGTTGGAATTGGAATTGGATAACGTATTTTCACTACGAGGAGATGTGATTTGATTCGCAGACTACTGTACGTAGTAAGAAAGAGAAAAAGAGAGACACATTAGAATGTAAGCAGCAGGATAAAGACGGAGTAACAGTAGGAAAACTAGGCTGATCAATTTAGGATCATCAGCGGAAGGAGCTGGATAGGATGGCCGTGATGCCGCTTCTGGCTTGGCGGAGACTTTTTTCTCTATTGAAAATCGTGGTGGGCAGACTAGGAAAGATGGAAAGGCTAAACCAACATCATACTAAACCTGTGATAGGGAAGACGACAGATAGATAGGCTGACCATGTAGCCATCGTATGGGGATGAAGTCAGCCAGACGATGGAAGCCAAAACGATGGAAGCAAAAAAAACAGAAACGGAATAGATCTAGTGGTTGTTGAGACTTTGTGATACGGTCTACATGTATAACCAAGTTACTGAAATTGCTGATGTTTGTTCGTATAGAGCTTAGCGGATAGAGAATGATAGCTCATTGCATTGCATTGACAATTGCATTTGGGGGCGACCGTCAATCAATCAGCAGTTCCAGGCCCAGGCCCAGCCAAGCGAAACAAGCAGGCAATTAATGAATAGAAAGTTGGCTGTTGTTAAAGCGAGAGGGAAAAAAAAGGTGCCATGCAATTGAGATTGGGAACTGATTTCAGGAGACAGACCCAGCATTCGTTAGTCTAGACATGGTAACGAACGATGCCGCGATGATGTGTTTGCGGAGCGGCTGTAGATGTCGTTGCAGCCAGATGCAAATTGCCCCTCACTTTGTTTTGTGATGCCGTATAGCCATTTCTGTTGCTGTGGCTTTATCCATTTATTGGCGATGGCTGCACAGCAATCGAAACATGAGATCTCGAAACAAACCGCCGGGTGGGGAGGAATCAAACATGAAGAATGCCAAAAAATAAATTATTTTTTTTGGAGCGTGGCTTTGCTAGTATCAAGAGTGTGCGCATTTTGGGGCTGTGCTGGCTTGTCCGTAGCGCATTCATCCCCCATGCTCTGTCTTGTGCCAGTCTTGCTTAGTGTATTGGCGTTGGAGTTTGCCGACCACCCGCTAAATATTGCGCTATGAAGGGAAAAGGTACTAAATACGGTTGAGCCCCAACAATGAAAGGGACATCGTCACCATGGTCCGCGCTGGTCCACTGCTAATGCTTCTGCGCGTGGTGTACATATAAGCGAAGAGCCTAACAATAAACAGCCGTTATTAGGTTATTGGGCCTGCAAATAAAGAGATAAAGGGAAGAAGGGAAGGAAAGAAAGGGACTTGGCGGTGGAACTCCACTAGTTAGTCCACTAGTCCGCAGGTACCGCGTGGGAACCCATTGCCACTATGCTATTCTCGGCACGACGCAAAGTCATTAACAAGTACTTGTTTAGGTGGTTCATTGTGTACTGCTTCTTTTTAGTGATCTATTAGTGCTATGTACTGCTTTTGTTTTCTGTTGCTCGCTAGCTGTGCCCCAGCAGGATGGATCATGGTGTCCCAATTCTGCGCCGTCCCTTACTGGTAGTGGCAGTGTGTTTACCAGGGCCAGCGCCCGCACGACAGCCAATCAGAGTCCGCAAGGTGGGGCTCAGAACTAGGCAGCAGTCTCTCACCGGTCCAGTGAAATGGCCTGGAGCGCTACTTTTTTTTCCCTTGTTTTCTTGTGCCCTGTTTTTGCTCCCTTTTCTATAGCAAAAGAAAAAAAAAAGAAAAAGCAAAACTGAAGTCTCTAATTCCATAGTGTCCGTGACCTTGGCGACCATTTACTTCCATACGATTTTCCGTCGGCCAATCTATCATCTTGTTTTTTTTTTTCTTTCATTTCTCCTTCGTTAAAACCTCTTTTCGCCGCCCAATACTCTTGTTATTTCTCGTTTCCACTCACATCGTCAATATCGTTGTTGAACTGCTTCTTTTTCTATTGCTTTCTCTGTTTCGATTACAATCTATATTGCCAACATCAATTCTGGTCATCGCACTCGACAATTTATCGACGCTTACATCAATTGACCCGTTGTTTATTCGCATTGCATTGTTTAACTCGCCTGCTGATACTGTCTGAGGCCCATACTTCTAAAAACAAAACCCCGACAATAGATTGAGCACCCTTTTAAAGCTCAGTCATCCGCCGGCTCTTTTTCAACACCGTTGCCCTGTTTGTTCTCTTGTAACTAGTTTTTGGGTTACAAATCAACATTATCGCCACCGTAAGTCCGCATCATCATCTTCACGACTGCGGACATTCTTCCTATCGTTCATATCTTCTTTGCTTTACTGGTACGAAACCACTTGATATCATTACCCTAGGCATTCTACCCCCACTGCCGTCTCCTATTCATCTACCATCGATGAAGCTGTCGTAAAGCCAGCCATGATATTTTGTATTAAGCTGTTCTTGACGCTGCAGTGCTATTGATATACCCTCAACAAGAAAACCCGTGACGTCTCTTTAGAAACTCTACTTTCGAAGTGACTCATTCCCTATAACCACAAGCATTCATTGTCCCCCATTTACGCCTTTTTGCCTGAAACGCGGAATAGATATCTCATATCGCCATAGGTCATTCGTCAAACCCGCACTAACCCGCCTTTACCCAATAGGACTAAGCTTTGATATTCTATAACAACCGAATAGATTCGACTATCATAGACATACTTTACAAAATGTCTATGACATACAATATCAGCCGTAGCCGTCGCCAGGCTGACGGTGATGCCT
The DNA here is from genome assembly GCA_001513805.1 of Davidsoniella virescens. Classification (NCBI taxonomy): domain Eukaryota; kingdom Fungi; phylum Ascomycota; class Sordariomycetes; order Microascales; family Ceratocystidaceae; genus Davidsoniella; species Davidsoniella virescens. Next base: position 164,781 of record LJZU01000110.1, read on the forward strand.
GTACTAAAGCCGTCCCTTCTCTTCAGAGAAGCACTTCTACCATCTCTCCCAGTTTCAACCCTCCCAGCTTCACACGCCAGACCCGCTCTAGTCTTGAGGATATGGTATCCGAATCTCTGGTTGAGTCTCTCTCTGGCCTGTCTATCACTACTCCTACCCAGACTCTTAACTCCGAAAACGTGCCTACTATCTTCAAGAAGCCCACTGTCGACCCTTCTGCATCTGACCCCGACAGCCACGACGCTAGAATCAACCGCAGAGGTAACAACTCTTCTCGTAGTCGCCGTCGCTCTTCATCTGTGGACAGCGCCATTGGTACTTCAGACGATTCAGAGTCAGAGACTGAGACCAAAAGCTCGGATTCTAGCACCAGCTCTGCTGCATGCAAGTCGCCTTCGCGCCTAAGCTACAGAGCTGAAGTGCGCATAGTGCAGCATATCCTGAAACCCCTGCTTGCTAAGAGTTCTTTGAAAGAATTTCGCTCAATCATTCTGGACGTGCCTAGACGCATTTCTACCCATGACATTGTCTGCCTGAGAGATATTGAAAAGACACTTATTTTTATGGCACCTGTAAGTGAACTTGAATCCGATCCCAGCGTATGGGGAGATACTCATAAAACTCTACTTTTAAAGGAGAGGGCCAAAACCTCCAAGCAATACCTGAATTTCTGCCTTTCATCTGTTGCGTGCATCAAGAACGTTGTCGACCTTGACATCATCCCAGAACGGGAACGCACTCGCAGTGGTGACCGCCTATACACCAACGCCTACTTTTCCGACCTTACCGAGCAGATTCGCCAGTACGCCGCCCACTTAGCTGTCTCTAAAGCTCAGCTGGCCGCTGGACAGGACTCTACCATGCTCGCTCATCCGTATGTTCATCCATTCGTGCTAGGATCGCTCCACAATACTCCAGATAATTTGTCTCAGACTTCACATCCTAGCACTCCAGTACTTTCAACTCTATTAGCATGCCCTTTACTGACATTTGAACTCAACTTCAGTACGGATGAAATCAAGCTGTACGGCGGTATGTCGCAGAATGGCCGTCCATCTCAACTTGTTCGTGTGACTAAAGATGGCAAGACCATCTCTGTCGAAACTGGTGACATTCTTGAAGATGAGAATGGCCCTGTCTCCTTGACTCCTCCCATGCGTATGAAGCGTTCTCTAAGCGAGCAACTTGCCGATGATGAAGAGATCATGCGTTCTATGGCTCGCAGAAAGAAGAATCCCACCCCCGAAGAGCTTGCCCCTAAGAGATGTCTGCACCCTGGTTGCAACAAAGAGTTTAAGCGTCCTTGTGACTTGACGAAGCACTCCAAGACCCATCTACGTCGCTGGAAGTGCCCTGAGGCCGACTGCAAGTACTTCAACTATGGTTGGCCAACCGAAAAGGAGCGTGATCGTCACATCAATGACCGTCATTCTTCTGCTCCCGCGCTTTACAAGTGCCTATTTTCCCCTTGCCCTTACTCGTCCAAGCGCGAGTCTAACTGCAAGCAGCACATGGAGAAGACTCATGGATGGGTTTACGTTCGTACCAAGTCCAACGGCAAGAAGGGATCCGATGGCATGGAAGAAATCACGACACCGGGTTTGATGAACTCCCCTCACTCATTGCAACAGACTCCCAACCTGCAGAACATTTCGACTCCCTCTAGTGCAGAGAGCACCGGAATTGCCACGCCACCTACGGAGACCCTGCCTCAGTTCCCATTGGAGAACAGCCTTGAGTTCCCGACCTACATCCCAGACGAGTTCTTGGCCTCACACAACCCTCAATACATTCAGGCCATGGACAATTTGGATGGTAGCATTCTGGAGCTTGGCTTCGATCTGCCTGGTTCCACCAACATCCCCGAACTTGGTAGTACTCCATCCAGCCTAGAATCTCCCGCTGAGGGCTCTGACGCCGCCGAGTTTGCTCTGCAAGAAGACATCTACACTGCTCCTCTGCACCTGTCGCCAGACTTTGATATGTCCAACATTCTTGGCCACGGCAATTTCCTAGCTCCCCAGATGCCTTTGCCGTTTGGCATGTTGAACCAAAAGACCCAGCCTTCTGCTAACTTTGGCTTCAACTCGCCCATGGATGCTGTGTACAATGATGCCATGCTGTACACCCCTAGCAACATTGACACTACCGACAACCTGGAGGATCTGACCAACGGCCTGGACTTTACTCTCTTCCCCACTGCTCAAGCTGCGCTTGTCAAAGACACTTCTATTCCCGAGTCGCTTTTCGATGGTCTGTCTATGCCCGGCTACACCAACTCTCAACACTCTTCGCAAAACCTTTTTGGTATGCAGATGGACTGGACCAACAACTTCTATGGTGCTAACCAGCAGTAAATCTGCCACGCAATGTAAACCTTTGGTTTTCTCTGCCATGACATCATTCCCTTTATCTCCTCTCCTTTAGTTGATATCTCCACTTCTTCCCGTTACGACTTGATGATCTTACACAATTGTTCCGTTGTGTATCTTGCGACCTTTTTTGATACTTTCTTTTTTCTACTGTTTTGATTGTTTCTATTTCTGTTTTCTTCTATGTTACTACACTTGAGGCTACCAAATAGTCTATTTTTCCTGTACCAGTCTGTGGTCTCACTCATTTATCATGATGGAGAGATTCACCGCGTCTGTTAGTGTTCTACTCTTTTTCTCTAAGTTGTTTCTTTACTTCAAATCACCCCTCCCCCCCACCTCAAATAGCCCTTGAAAACTCTGAAAACTCAACCCTTGTTGCGGATTGTCAGCTGTACATTTTCTGTTTCTTATTTTTTTTTTCTTTTTAGGAAATTTGTTCATGTTTCCCAGCTTGTAGCTTTCATTGTAGCATGTTTATTAATAACATCAATCCTGATCGGAAAAAAAAATATTGAATTGTTACTCCAATGTGAATGTGAATGTAAAACATAGATAAATGCTAATGGCATTTATATTGAACAACGTTGTATTAGCATTCTATGATATTCTTTTAATGCTGTGATGAATAACCGATGAGTCAAATTTCGAGCTTTGTGCTTACATGCTCAGTCAGGTCAGCTTGCAAACACCTTCGGACAAACAAGATTTGATTGCTATTACATAGTTGTACATATGTAGTGATTAAACAATTAGGGTTTGTCCAATATTCAGTCTCATGGTGTAACAAGTGCGAACGAAGTGGGGCAATTGTCTTAAGTGGGGATGTTTTTATGGGGATAATCAATGACGGTGCTATCGTATCAATAAGGAAGCTCCGATAAGCAAACAGGCACGTTACAAAACTTTTCTTTTTTTCCTTTTTTTCGTGTACTCTCTTCTCTTTTCCAATTCCTTCTCTAACCGCAATCTTTGTGAGACAAAAAAGAACACCTGATGGCGAGCGTTCAAGTTGCGCGTTAAAATATCGTGACATAGATGATGCTTTCTTTCTTTTTATTTTTCATCATGAAGCTCGTCAATGTTTGATCTGGTAAGCTATACTCCTTCATAATAAACCTCTACATCCTCCGAATCTATACCTCCACGAGACTTGTTATTGTTCGTCTTGTTTGCCCAATTTTCATTCAATTTCGACAAAACTCCATCGGCCATCCAAACTTGGATCGAATCAAGTGAAAATACTCGAGAGAAACTGGAACTGAACACTCAAGAACGAACGAAGACAAGAAGTAGATTCACAAAATAGAACAAGTTCTTCATGATGAGATCCTACACCCTTTACATTCAATAGGAAGAGCCGTCTGAGACGCCTCCCGCTGTCACTTGACAGTTTCCATCTCGATTATGGGGTTTCTCACTCAATAGAGGGAGAACTCGTTACGTCGGCCTCTCACACCGTCCATATCTGTTCAGAGACTCCTAGATGCGCAATGTGCACATCGTCATATGGGCGGCGTGTCGTTTCACCTTAACTGGTGAGGGACGTCTCTGTCTCTCTTTTCATTGCTTGATTTACTTTCTTCGGTAGATCTTGTGGTATCTTATCGACTTCTTATCGCCTATTGGGCAAACGTTTTTAGCTTCGCCTTGTCATCAAACGATCTGCAGTAGTATATAATTAGTGTCCGCAACATTTGCTCAATAATTAGATAGAGTTGGAGAGTACTCTACAGTGGGATCGCATTTGTGTCTTTTGCTGGAGCCATTTTTGGAACTTTACTGTCGTCTCGCTGATCGATGGGCAATTCTATGCTGGCCAATTTCTGTGCTCTTTTCTTTCGAGTCTCATCTGTAATACTTGACGCGATTGCTGCTTCTCATGCAAGTCTCTCAGGCTAGAAGTATCTACATACATTTGAGTCTATGAAGGAGACTTTATCCAGAGACGGTTGGTTGATGCGCTATTCCAAACATCGATGATCGATCGGATCATGTTATTCTGAAGGGATTTCTGGTTTCTCACAAAGTGGTTAATACGTGTAGAGCTATTCAACTCTCTAGGTCTAATATTCAGGGGTTTAAAGAGGGCTCTTTTGAAACTACTGTGGCTAGCATGATGAGATGGAGTTGTTGGAGGCGTTTATCTTTCCATGGAGATAAGTAGACGGGAGAGTGCTATGAGATCCTCTGGGGTTTGTTTTTTTTGGAAGTCAAGAATGCTGGGCTGTCTGTAATGGACGGCTTGGGCAGCGTGATCGATGAGAGGACGACCGTGGTTGGGGGACCTGGGAGTAGTTGTGCTTTGATATCTGGGTTCTGAAGAGAACTTGTTCTATCCTTACTACTTTCTTTATAAGGGGTTCTTCAATATTGTGGAATTTCAACTAACATTGTCTCGTTAGGTTTTGTATCTGGGCATAGTATTATCCTACCTGACGTTTTGTCCTTTTGAAATCAAATATATAACATGGTTAAACTTTGCCAGCATTGAATAATTGAACTCGAACATCAGTTCGGAGTTGACTCCGGGTACAGCTTCTGTAGCTGGAAGTGCATCTGCGTTATCGTGTGTACATCACTTAGTTGGATTTGCTCGTGCAATGAAATCCTTGATTTGATTTTGTCTAACGTCCACCTGAATCATATCATGCGCAACGAAATAGGCTGTGAGTCTTCGTTTTCTCTGGCACAACACATCCAAATGAGGGAGAAGATCTAATCATGCAGAATGTGCTACAGGTTCCCTTCTCTGAAAATCTGACAAGTTTCGACACACATATCGTGATAAGCAATCAAGAGTTAATCTATGTCACCTGATTGGATAGTCACTTGTTTTTTCAGTTCTTGTGTATGATAGTTTAATGTATGTATATTTCGGAATATCAACTACATTGTCTTTTGACTATCATCTTATATGTCCAGCCTATCTGTCTAAAGTAAAACTCTCGTGATATCATGTATGTACAAGCAACTATATGCTATATTTTCTCCAGCCTAGATAGAACAAAGAACATGTGATCCAAAAAACCCATCATCCTCCATGACTTATAGAGATATATAGCCAATATGGGAGTATTTGACGGATTATTGTATGGACACAATACGGGAATCATAATAATACAAAGAAAAGAAATAAACAAAAAAAAAAAACCCCCCAATAGTCCCTAAAAAAAACGCCCTTCTAGTTGCCCAGTTCTGAAATCCTGCTCTGGTCTATGTACTAATGCGGCCTTCGCAGAAAGATGTGCTTTGAAGAAAAATGCACAAAGACACGAAGTTAGTGTCATTTTTTTGATCCAACATATTTTTCTATTTTTTCTATTGGTAGTTCGAAATAGTAAAGACGCTGAAAAAAAACAATGATCATTTTTTCTAGAAATCAAAATCAAAATCATCGTCATCATCATCGAGCCCGTAATTTTCATCTTCGCTATCTGCAATGATTCGTTTGCCTACTTCAATGCTATGAACAGAGGAGCCAGAACCTTTTATTGTAGATGATGAAGCGTTCTTGGACGACTTTTCTTGGATGGGAGGTATTGTTGATGAGGGCGGAAGCTGGATTGAGCCTGGAGGGCCAGAAACTTGGTTTCGAGCCGTGGAAAGAAGTTCAGTGAGAGATGGCATATTCTCTTCATCGAAGTCGTCGTCAACCAGATCGACTTCATCGGTGTTGGGAGTTGTAGTTGTACTAGTCGTAAATTTTGTAGGCTTTGTAGTTTTTGTAGAGAAAAGATCGTCAAAGTCGTCATCGGAGAGTGTGATATGCGTTGCTTGTGTTTTTGTTGAAATTTTGTTCCTGTCTTGAGTCACAGACATATGTTTCGTTTTATGGGTGAGAGTATTGGTGGTATCGTGATTGATGCCGCTGCTAAAGATATCAAGAGAAGAACGTGGTGGAAGCTCTGTGGCAGGGATTAGTCGGCGGCGTTTCGGTTCAGTTGTCTCTGAAGTCGTCGCTCGTTTAGCTGTGCCGGACTTCTTTGTCTTCTCCGTTCTCTTTCCCTTCTTGGGCTTCTTCTTTCTCCTCAACGACTGATCGTCCTCTTCATCTTCGTCGTCATCTGATGACTCAAATGGGTCTTTTCGGAGACGAATCGTAATGTCGTTGAATTCATCGTCGTCATCATCACCCGAGTCCATCTCAAGGTCGGAGCTATCGCGGTCGTCAAGGAAGTCGTCCAGATCTGAACCGTTATCATCTTCAGACCCGGAGTCGTACATGTCGCTTGTGCGATCGCAGTCATCGCCTAGCTCTTCATCTTCAATGCTCTTTGACTGTGCTGTACGAATGCGACCCGATGATGACGCCGCCTTCTTCTTTTTGCCTTTAGCACTGGGCTTCGATACGTCATTAGTATCCTTTTGTATTCTCGTGGTGGTCTTAGTAGAGGCTCTTGGCGCAGCGCGTTTTTTCTTGGGACGCGAGATACGGCCGCCGTCGGTATCGTCGTCACTAAGAACGTTATAGAGTCGGGCCGGACTAGAGGGAAATAGAGCGACTGGCGAAGGAGCAGCAGCAGGCTTACGGGGGCGTGCCCGGCCTGTAAGTTTGCTGACAATGACTCTGTTGGCAGCATCGGGATCACTGCGTGGCCGGTTGATAGTTGATTTTTGCTGGGGTGGTTTTATGGGTAAAGTTGGCAGAGTAGGTCGAGTAGGCGGGAGAGTAAGAAGATCTTCGTCAAAGTCAAAGTCGTCTAGGTCGAGATCATCGTCTACAAACCCTGCATCTTCCTCTAGGGAACGTTTTCGAGGCAATTTTGAAGTAGAGCCGATAGAAGTTTGTGAAATCTTGCTACCGTCCTCGTTGACAAGAGAGCGAACAGGGAGCTCGAGTATATTGGGCTGTGTTCGAAAGTCGAACAGGTCCTGGTACCGGTCTTCTGGGTCTTGAGATGCACCGAGCTTTTTGAAAAGCTCAACGGCCTTTTTGGTGCGCTGACCGTGCTTAACCCTAGACACAGGGCGTAGAGTGCGTTGAAGAATAGGAAAACGGGTAAGTTCCGGCTCTTCGATGATATCTGTAGCGTTGACTTGTCCCGGAAGAGTGCGGTAAAGTCGGTTGAAGGCGGCGTGATCCTTGAAATTTAAAATCACGGCTTCAAGTGGCGGAATCTCGGCAAGTTTAGTGAGCTCGGCAAGCTGCTGTGTTGGGGGCTGTTCTATGGACAGAGGAGGAATCTCGCCGTCGGCGTTGACATTGGAGGCTTTCATGAAGCCAGTGATGACGCCGTCTGGCATATGGAACTTCTTCGGCGGAACTTTCTTACGTTTCATAGCACTGGCACGCTTGCTTGGGTCGGTGTTGTTTTCAGGGTCATTCGCATCTTCGACCGGGATATCGATGATACGCTTGTCCACCATGGGAGTGATTTCACGAGGAATGATGCGCTTGGAGAGGTCATATCGATATTCGAGAGTCTCGCCACTGGCGATGATGCTCTGCATGTTTCCATAGGTGTCGTTGGCCCTGTCGTATTTCTCTTCTTCTTTGCGTGTAAGCAGCAGCACGACCCGTCCCGCTCTCTTACGACCGGTACGGCCCATGCGCTGGAGCATACGAATAGGAGATCCCGAGGCATCGTAGCAGACGATTAGGTCAACCTGTCCGATGTCAAGACCTTCTTCGCCGATGGATGTGGCTACGAGCACATTGAACTTGCCTTTCTTGAACTCCTCAATGGCCTGAATCTGGTCGGCCTGCTTCATGCCGCTAACTCCAGACCGCTTAGAGGCCGCCTGGCCAACGAAGGACTTAGCCTTGACCAGTGGCAAGCGGTTCAGGAGGTCGGTGATGTTCTCAGTGCTGTCACGATACTCGCTAAAGACGATTACTTTGGAGTTTTCGCGATCAGGGGCATCCATAAAGTGGTTGATGATCTCGGTCTTGAGGGCTGCGATCTTGGGATGATCGACAAAGTCCGGGTCACGGATCCACGTCTCGACATTGGCAATCATGTCCTGAAAGTTCTTGTCCTTCACTAGCTGTACCTTGTATTTGGAATTGGTTGCCTTAGACTCAACTTCTTTACGGATCTCGCCGATGGACTCAAAGAACGGGCGAATGCCATGGTAGTTTAGGAGTTTGATCGAGTGGGATACTGACAATAGGACACCGAAAACAGCCATGACCGTGCTCTTGACGCCTTGATTGGCCTCACGACCGGCAGTGCGGAGCCAATCAGTCTTGGCTTTAAGAAGGGTGTAGGTACTCAGATTCATAGGATCACGACTGATGTACACATTGATCTCAGTCAGCTTCTGAGTCAGCGGCAAAAGGGCCTTGGAGAACAGGTCACGAACGATTTGCAACTCTTCAGTAAAGTCCACGATGTGCGTGTCGATGTTGCGCTGGTGAGTGTACTGGCGCAGGTCCAGCGACTCCTCAGTGCGAATCTCAACCTTGGCAATGCCGAGATTGTTGATGACATCCTGAACGCTCTCGACGGATGAGCCTGGCGTGGCAGTCAAAGCAAGGACACGGAAACTCTTGTTGAAGTTCATTATTCTACGGCAGGACTTGGCGGACGAATGATTTCCAGTGGCGCGGTGTGCCTCGTCGATCACTAGCAGGCAGATCGACTTGGGGTCCGCATATCCTCTGGCAACGTCGTTATCCAAGGTCTGGGGAGTGGTGAAGATGACTCGGCGAGTCTCCCACACTTGGGCTCTTGCGGCAGGCTTGATCGTTCCCATGAGGATGGACGTATCAGATTTTGGAATGCCTGCAATTCCATAGCAGGCTTCTACCTGCTGCATCACAAGAGGCCGAGTTGGGGCTACGAAGACAATCTTGGCCGTCTTTGTCCAACGATAATAGTTCATCATGACCGTTGCGGCAATCAGGGTTTTGCCCAGACCTGTCGGCAGCGCCACAAGCGTGTTGTGGAACAGACAGGAATGGGTGATGGTATACTGGTATTCACGGATATCACCAAGGTTCAGAGGATACTGCCAAGTTCTTAGGGCGTCACGATTCAGCTCATGATGGGTCGGCGGCTCGGGAGCCGCATCTGCACGGTAGTGACGACCCGATGCGGCGTACGAAGCCTCGGCATCGCCAACTCCACCATATAAGGTTGTTTGGCGCATTTTCCCATTAGCCCCCGGCTGTGCTGTGCCGTGGTACATAGTCATTGTGTTGCCATTGGATGAAGGAGAGGCGATTCCAGACGAAACTAGGGAGGACTGAGGAAGGGATGGAATCCGCTAGAAGAAGACGATAAGAACGATGAGCGAGACATTACGGATGATAGGACAGGAAGGGGGACTATGAGCAAAAGAGAAAGAGACGAAGACCAACTTACACTACCAGAAGTTCTCAGGTAGGAGTCCGTCCTCTGCATTGGACCAGATAGGCGGTTCTGTAGGAACGTCGTTGGCTGCTGGAGGGTAGTTGCGTTGAGCTGAGCGCCCTGAGCGGTGATCCGATGCTGACCGGCCACATCTTGACTTGGCACTGTGCGGCCGCCTGCGGAAGAAGGTGCCGAGGGCCGTGAATAGCTAGCGGGAGGCTGCGGTCTCTGGAGTCCTGCCGGGGCACTGGGTCGAGAAGTGACGGCGGACTGGACCCGGGGCGTAGCCGAATTCGGAGCAGACTCTGTGGAGGTGAGAGCATCAAGTAAATCCTCGTCGGCGATGTCACCGAAATCATCGTCGAAGTAGTCGTCCATGGTGGGGGAAGAGGGGTGTGGACAATGGTACGAGAGGGTCTGTGTAAGCCTAGCAAGAATCAAGATTTTGGGACGCCCTGAGCCAAGTGAATGGCTTCAAGCTTGACCCGGATGATGGGGAGCCGAGTATAAGCAATGGACAGAGTGAAGAGATCAACTTCGTCAGACCAGACAAGCTTGGGATGGAATGCTGAAGGAGAACGAAAACTCCATGTGAAAAAAGGAACAGAATATGTACAAAAAAAAGTGAAGGAGCACTCTCTGCGTCCTTTCCCTACTAAGCGCGTCTGGGCGGGTCCGCATTTTGCACGGCAGTCACGATGTCACGTGATAACAGACTGGTAGTATTCTAGCAATTGACGACCAATCACAGCAGCCCCATATCTTTGTAAGGCTTTCCCAACGCTGCCGATTCTGCTCCGTCCGCTTCACAGGGCAACTTAGGCGATCCAGGCGGTCCAGGCTGTTTTAGGCGGCTTTGAGGCGGCTTTTCAGAGGTGCTACGCCTAGAAAAAGTGGGCAACTAGCTGGTTTTGGCTGGTTTGGGTTCCCCTGTTTAAGCTCTAAACGTCATGGGAACGACAGTAATATTTTTCTAACCTGTATTTTTTTTTTCTGCCCTGCCTTGCGCGAACCGTTCACCTTTATTTTCAATACCAAAACTTTGCTTTTCATCACGCCTTTTGACAACGACAACGAGAGCGGTGTTTTTCTTCTTCTTATCTTTTGCTCGCATATCGCCCGTCTTTCGATTTTCAAGCGGCCGACTATCGTGCGTCCAATCTCTTCCATTTTTTCCCGTCCATTGCAGCTCTAGCCCGAAGCGCGCCCAAATCCAGTCTTTACTCGGTTTTGGTGAACCAAGCGGAGCAGCTCATCGCAACTTCTTCCTTGGTCTTCTTTGGGCTTCCACTAGAATCTCAAAGAAATCACCGCCGACAATCGTCGATTCCTCTCGTTATCTCGCTTGTTTGCCGGAAAAGATTCGTCTGAGTCGTTTGCTGAACCCCGCGACCAGTTGGCCATCCCACCGACAACCCGATTTTCATCGCCTCACTGAAAGGCTGATCTCTTTTGTACCTTTGAAGCCCTTGAATAGCCTAGCCCACACTAGCGCTCTGCAATTGAGACTGCCTTTGCGACAACATCTCTCGACGCGTCTCTGTGCACCCACTACCAAACGGATTTCTTGTCCGTTGTATTCTTTCAATCATCGTTCTATCATCATTTTCGCGACATAGTCACAATGGCCCCCGGAGGTCGTGGAGGTCGTTCTAATGGCCGTGGCACCGGCCGTGGTAACGCCGCAAGCAAGCCGACTACCAAAGTCGCCGGTGGCGGTGGCATCTCCAAGCGTCGCGGAACCAAAACTGATGGCGATGGGGATCTCGACATGGACGCTGGCGTCCGTCGCACCGCTGCAGCTACAAAGGGTCGCAATACCAACGCAGGCCGTAACACTAGAACTTCTGGTGGCGGACGCATCTCATCAAACAATATTGACGCAATCACCAAGCACCTGGCTGGTGACGATTCGAAGCTCTCAAGGGGCAAGGGAAAGGCTCATCGGGGCCCTTTGTCTTGGGTCCGTGTGGACGGCCTCAAGGATAGCAAGGCCGCTACTAATGCTGACGGCGGCATATCCAATCTACTCGAGTTTCTTGAGCGCAAGGCGGGTGCTCTGGCTACTCGTGCTGGCTCTAAGCCAATCTCTATCAAACAGGTAAGTCATTGTTGGGGAGGCGTCCTACAGATTGGCGGGCATGTATGGTGGACGGACGTTTTGTTCTGGGTTGTTCTGGGCTTGGACATCTGCGAGTTGCATCGCATTACTGTGTATACGAATAGTCACTCGGTGTTCATAAACGCTGTGAAGCTTGAATGTCTTGAAAACTATAAATACAATGGGCTCTCCATCGCAACTATCACCTATAATTCCAAGCTTCATAGCTTGTTGCGATGCCCTCTCGTATCCATACTATACGCCCTAACCGTACAGTATATATTATACACACTTCATCATCTTCATCTCTATGCATGCCATGCCACGCTTACATACAAGACGGCTATCAAAGATATATTACGTAGATTGCTAACACTACCCTTCAGCACCGCCTTGTTGGCTCAAGTTTATATGTTAGTGCCTCACCAGAAGATGTTGAGGAGCTAGTCAGACTCAATGGCTTCACATTTGCTGGTGTATCCCTAGTCGTAATTGCGAGCGAGCCACCAGAATCTGGCAAAAGTGCCTTCACCCTTGAACTTGAAGGCCAACTCAAGAATATCCTTGCTGAACGCTATGTTGCCGATGGCAAGCTTCTCAAGTTGGATGCTCTTGGTGAGAACAGCTTCATCAAGACGAGCGGCCTGATGGCCAACATCGATCGTGCGGATAAACTCTTCAAGAGCCTCATGAAGATCTGCAACGATTTGTTCAAGACTCGGTCTGCCAAGCAAGAGGCTATCGAAAGCATCACCGTTGCTGGTAATGGCATCAGCAATGTTTCACAAGTTGACTGCCTTGCCATAACTTTCCCGGACCTCAAGAATCTGGACTTGAGCAACAATCAGCTTGCCACTATCCATGGTCTTGACTTTTGGAAGCACAAGTTCGTGAAGCTCGAGACTCTTTTCATCTCAGGCAACCCCATCGAAGTTGCTGCCCCCAATTATATCCAGACCGTCCTCCAGTGGTTCCCCAAGCTACAAAATATCAACGGCAATGTGGTGCGAACCCTGGAGCAAATCCAAGCTGCCGAAGAGGCTGCTCGTCCCCGTCCTATCCCACAATGTGGTACCGACTTTCGAGACGATCACGGCGTAGCCCAGAGCTTCCTTCTCGACTACTTTGCCCTATACGACACTGACCGTGACGCACTGGCCTCCAAATACTACGACTCAGCCAGTACATTCTCACTGGCTGTCGACACAGTTGGTCCTCGTGATAGGGCTCTGCCTGTCTTGTCGTGGTCTCCATATCTGCGACTGTCACGCAACCTCATCAAGATCACCACCTTCAGCGGCCGTGTTCAGCGTCTATTTACCTCTAGTAATGTGATTAGACAACTCTGGAAGAGTCTCCCTCGGACATCCCACCCTAATGTCACTACCGACTTGAACAAGTACGTCGTCGACTGCCACCCATTACCCGGTCTCGTGGACTTATCCGGTGCTTCACGCCTCGGTGTAGATGGTATGATCATCATTCTCCACGGCGAATTCGACGAACAAGAAAAGGATACCGGTGTCATCGGGAAGCGTTCTTTTTCTAGAACTTTCGTTCTGGGCCCCGGTGTTCCTGGCGCCAACCCTATCCGCGTTATTAGCGATATGCTCTCACTGCGGGCATACGCACCAGTGCCCAAGGTTTACGATGTACAGCCCCCTCAAAATACCGCTGTGCCACTAGCTGTACAGCAACCGCCTGCTGGTGTCCCTGATCAAAAAGCAGTTTTGGAAGAACTTTGCAAGCAAACTCGCATGACTCCTGTCTATGCTGAGATGTGCCTCAGTGATGCCGCTGTCAACTGGGACTTTGAGAAGGGCCTTGCTCTTTTTAACGAGCGTAGAGTAGGTTTTAACCGCCTCCTTCTTTCTACATACTATGACATGTCGTACTAACGAGTCACTATAGGCAATGCTCCCTCCTGATGCTTTCATGCCATAGAGTGAAGCACAAAATCATCAGATCTTCCAAACAGCCTTAGGGATACATCCTCACATCTGCTAAGATATCGAGTCCCTTGTCATGATAGTCCTTGACGTACTCAGAAATGACTCATTAGTCGGGCCATGGTAACTCTATCTTCAGCTTGTTGGTGGCCTCAATGGCCTTTCACTTTCACCTTGCAGTCATCCGACTTAAGAATTCCGCAAGTCTTGTGTTTATTATTATACATCTTTTGTTCTTGAACTCTTCATTTTACCATTCTCTGACGTGGGTTTCACCTTTGTTTTTCTTTGCATTAGACAAGACCAACTCCTTTTTTCAGCTCTATTTCTTTCTTCATTTGACATGTTCATGAAGTTGATCTTTTTTTTCGTTCTCTTTCACTTTTCTGGCCTTTCTTTTCTTGCGCGATACATTGGTCTAGTAAAAATATGATCATCTTCTATTGTATCATTTTTGCAGTTTCTCTGATTTCGCATATCATTATCACCCCAACTACTACGAATTGTCTCTACCCACCTTCTGTTGGAGATGTGGTTTTCTTTACTTGCTTCTTTTCTCTCTTTTTCCTTTTCTTTCATCTTTCTTCATCTATTTTATTATCATATTGGAGGATACTGGGACTTGATATCACAACTTATCAAAAAATGGAGGATTTCTATCAATACAAAAAAACCAATCACATCAAAATCATATAAAACAAAACCCAAAAAAAAGAACTCAATAACGGGTCGTTATATCATTTTCGACCACCAAATAGTACAATATCGAAGGAAATTTTGCAAGATACAAAGGTAATTTAAAATCTTGGGTATGAATGGAAGAGGAACAGAAAAAAAAAACCAATAAGAAACAAGAAATTTCATCATCATCAAAGAACAGATTTCGAATGAATTTGAATCTTCGAAATCTCACAAAGGTTTGTCCACAAGGATTTTTTTTTTCTTAGATTTTGTCAATTTGATTTAGGGAGCAGGCGCAAAAAGGGCAACGGACGGTTTGGTATTATTATCATATTTTCTTTTCTAGTTTTTATTTCATTTTTGAAGGCCAACTTATCATTGGTTTTGGCAAATCATTTCTTTCATTTGGGTGAGGTTTTTTTTTCTTTTGGTTGGGCAATATTTTTTCTGGCTTTTTCTAGACATTTGGATTCTTTTATCTCATCATGAATAATAAATGGTCATCTTTTTTTTCTTTGAACTCGAGATTAGGACAGGTTATCGGAATTTCGGTGGCATTGATCAACTCCAGCGTTCAAGTAGACAATTTATCTTGCTAAATCGAGCATAAGATGCGTTACTAGACTTGGCTATCTATCTTTTAGCTCATATCCCGGTCATATACATTGCTGAAATGGTAGCTCGCATTGTAGAACTCGACGACTACATGAATTGAAAATGAATTACAAAAACACGCCAAGCACCCTTCTGAATGCCTAGCCAAAAATGATATACAAAAAGATATAATACACACTAATATGGCTTTCCGTCTGTATAAAACTAGAAAGAATATAGGAATAAAAATACATTTTAGCCGGTGAAATACGTTTGTTTGATAGCACGCATTGCTAGCTTCTGCTTCTTCTTCTCACCCTTCATGCTACGCCGCGGTCTCTGGCGCTTATGTTCCTTCGTCACTAATGGCTTATTTAGCAGCCAGCCATTCATTGGCCGACGAACACCGATATAGTGACCCCCGGGCGAGAAAACGTCGATGACGGGCCAATTCGGCTCCGGAAGATCGCCCTCGAAATCATCGCCGTACTCTTCATGTTCCTTCTCTTGCTCCTGTCCAGCATTGTTACCAAAAGACGAGGAGAAGTTATCAGGTGTGCTAGATTTAGTGTTTTCGATATCGCGGCCAGTCTCGATGGCATCCCATAGTTTGGAGTTGGTCTTCTTTTGATGTTGTAGCTTAGATTTATCAAACGTGACGATGTTCTTCTCCATCATTAGCCAGGGATCTGTCACATCGTCAGCCTCGTTGTCGAATCTGCCGTATCCAGAACAACGTTCTTGCTCGCGATCGCTATTCAGACTGACTCCATTTTGGCTCCGGCCATATCTCTCTCTTGATGCTGGGTCGTTGGTTAACCGCTCAAACTGCTTACGGCCTTCCTCGTATAGTTCGGCGCGTCTATTGTGGTACAAGTAGCGTGTGCGTACCTGGACCACAAGCTCAACCCAGCCAACACTCTCGATGAGCACATCAGCGGCCAGTACACGGAAAGGTAGCACGTCAGTTCTAAGACCGACACCGTTACGACGGGTCAGCGGGCCAGCACGCTCCTTGGTCACATCCCAGCGCAGCGTCACTGATTGGGCTAGTTTCATACTAGAACCGACTCCAGGCACGGCGATGTTGTTGACAATTAGATCAGAGCGCTGTTCAGAGATCTCGACAGCCTTAAGCGTGTGTGTCACGTGTGGTTCCATAGGCGTGAAGTTGTAGGCAAGAACTACGACGTCCTCTGATTGAGGCGTGAAACGGAACATGCCTCCGACGAGCAATGATTGTCCAGACTTGATAGTTTGCTGCTCCGGCACAATGCGAGACTTCATGATGAGCTGGTTACGGTACTTGGTCATGACTTGGCTGGTCAGAGTTGTCCGTGCAAGACCGGGTAAATCGATCAGTTCACCCTTGCCGCCGCCGTAGGGAATGCGAATGGGTGATGCAGTGGTACCGGCCAGATCGGATACTGTCGGCATGGCCGGGTACATTTCTTCCTTTCGTACTGGTGGCAGCCATTCTCCTACTTTGAGCGGATCTAACTCTTCGATCAAGGATTCTGGTGCAGACTGCTCAGGCAGTTCAGGCTGCGCTGCTTGACCTTCTTCTCCTTCTAGGGGTGCTTGAGGCTCTTTTGGTGCAGGCAAACGGCCCTTAGGGTAGATGGCTTCAAAGAGCTGACTCTTACCAACGTTGATCTTGCCAATGAGCCATGAAGCACCTCCACGCTTGTAAATCTCTTCTCGTAACATAGTCGTCCACCATGAGCGCTTTGCTGAGACACACCACAGATTACCTAAACGGACCATACGGCCAACGCGACCAAGAGCTTCTCTTAGTACTTCTCTCAGATACGGCATCAAGGCATCAACCTGCTCCTTCTTTGGTGCCAATAGATCACTCCGTGTAATGACGAAGCTTAGAGTAATAGACTTGTCACCGTGGAAATGCTGATCCATAGACCGACGGTTACGTGTGCGCAAGTGGATGTCACCGATCAGCTGATGAAGACGTGGGACAAGCGACATAGGGAAATCGGCAGCGTCAACTATGTGTAGCACGTGATTGTACTTCCATGGAGTTTCTTCGAGTGTTTCGCGAAGGGCGAATACAGACGGATGAAAGATAGACTGGCCAACTCGATGGTGGATCAGGACGTGGCAGCGGTCACAAAGTGGTGGATGGGTATGACCTTCTTGAGATTCTAGGAGATTGAGCGGGTTGTTAGGAAAGATCCACGAAGAAAGTATACATATACATGTACTCAAAGGTGTACATACTTTGGAGCTCGATATTTGGATCCTCGCTGAGAATCAACGACTCCGGATCGATTCCCATTTGCTTGAGCTTCTCGGCACCAATTTGGTTGATGACAGCAAGGACTTGGTGGTTCTCGCGGATGTCCTCCGGATTTTTATTTGGCCGTTCTTCCAGGCCAAGATACCGCCGCACAGCTTTGCGCTTCATGTCGTAATAGCCAGGATGCTGAGGATGTTTCGTCTGTGTAAATGCACCACAGCCTGTGCAGGCAACTGGTAAGCTCCGTTTCAAAGGAAGGTCACCAGGGCTATCTGTATAGGCATCTTCGCTGGAGGCAGTAACAGATAGAGAAGATGGTGAAGCTGTATCGACGGCCGAGTTGATAACTAGTGATGAGCCCGAGTTATAAAATATCGGAGCCGGCCGGTCCTCGAGCGTAGAGGCAGATAGATCTGGGAACTGGGTATTGTCGACGGTCGAAGAAGTAGTTTCTTGCTGATTCTCTTGAGGGTCGATACTGGGTGTGCTAGCAGATAGAAAGCGCCTAGAAGAGGCACGGGAAATGGCCGGTAGCTGCCGAGTAATAAGGGCTAGTCGGCTCCGGGTCAAAACCGTGCCGCTGTTGCCGACAGGCCGCCATAGACTCCGGGCAGCCAATGTTCTGTACATGTGATAGAAGCCTCTATACTATGATAGAAGTTGATACTTATTCAGTGAAGTAGAGGAAGATGGAAGTGAACAGCAAAATAACTTTTATTAGATGAGTGTAGTGAGAGAACGAAAACGAACAGGAATATACACCAGGTCAAAGATCCAGTCCCAGCAAACATCGGAAACGCCTAGTTCTCTCGAATATTCGAAGTGACGTCGAGTATGAAGAAAAAAAGTTCAATAAAGTGGGATGAATAAGCGCCAATGTAAGCGCAATAACAAACGCCGGCAAATACCCGGAAAAACACTCGAATAGACGCAGAAACCTCTGATTCGTTTTTTTTTGACGTCCATAACAAAAAATAAAATGGTCAGAATCGAATGCCTTGACAACGGAAACAAACAATTGAATATTCCAAGAGATAGTGATTTTCTCCGTTGAGTCGCTTCTAAAGATCTTTGCCCGTTTTCTTAGCTATCTTTCCACAGGGAAAAGACACTTTCCTAGGGACCAATTCCTCTCTATAGCCAAACTAATAACGACCATCGTCTTTTTTTCCGGCACATAAATATCCAAAACATAGACACCAACAACACCACACACACATATATCGCCCAAATGGTCGGAACTCTGACGAGATGGCACCATCTCAGAAATGTAGGTCTCCGAATCTATGCTCTCGTCGAAAATAACATATAAAGCTAACCACAACTCGCTCACTCGTAGAGAGTAAGCAAACACTATCCTCGTTGCTCCAACTATTATCAATATCTTTGCGCCGTAGACACTACACGATTTTCGATAACCAAGGTCCAATCAACCACAAAAGATGCTCCGTGTCACTAATATTGCCCTCACTTCCGCTACTATAGCTTCTAGACATCAAGTTCGGACTCGGCGCCGCCGTTCTACCACCAAATGTCACCCGCATACACATGGACTTCTCCCGCAAGATGGAGGGCGGCCACATGGGACCTCGGTACGTTAGCAGTTTCTCTCAAGACGGAAAACATGCCAACAAATTTCATACAATGATTGTACAAACACGCTAACTTCTCCTGTTTATTTGGCGCCTACAGTAAATTCTGGAAAGAAATCTTACCCCGGTTGAAATACCACAACCCCGCTGTGCCAATGTTTGTCTGCCGTCGAATGGCCGCCGATGGTCCGGCTACCATGACCATATATCTGCGTAATTCTTCGTCCACAACTTTACCAGAATCTTCTACCTCCTCATCATCAACGCCATCACAAGCCGATTCTTCCTCCTCAATCGGAACTCTCGTGTCCTCCGGCATGACCACCAAAGGCGTTCCTGCCCCGCCACCAGCTGCTGATGAAACAGCCATCACTATTGACATGAAGAATCTTCACACTGAATCTATTCTCACTAAATTACTCACTACTACTAATGCCATTCCCGTCATCCCGAGTCCGGAGGAGGAGAAGGAACTCGCAGACGATAAACTAATGGTTTCAAACGCCGAAGGAGATCGTCTCCGTGTTAAGAACCTTGTCGACGAACAACGTCGTGAACACGCTATGCTGGAGCGTGCTCGCAAGGACTTGGCTGGTGTTTAAACGAAGAGGATGTGGTGAAGATACAGAAGCGATCATGGCAACAACATAAAATCGACTGGAAGGGAGAGGTGGAATAAAAAAAAAGAAAAGTAAAAACCCGTGATAACGTCAACACATTGATCGCCACCTTCACTTTTTTTTTTTAATTTTCTGCTTTCGTTTTTGGGGAAGCTTGTACAATATGATGTAAAACATAACATAAATAGACACCAAATTCACAATATCTCTTTCGAAGTAAAGTTTTGACTTCTTTCGTGATGCTATAGAACCTTTCTTAGTCAATTTTCAATAAAAATGAAGCGAAAAAAAAAAGGATAAAAACCATAGATATCATTACGCTAAGTCTATTAATGGATGATCGTAGGGAACAGCAAAAGCAAGAAGTGCTCTAAAAATGGCAATTGTACAAGAAACAAATGAGATAAGCGATGAAATACAAGCTTCAATACACATTAGGAAATAGAATAAAAAGAGTGTGCTTAAAAAGGAATTTGATACCTATAGTACGCTCAAGCTTAACCCTTTCGAGTATTTTAACAGTCTTATGACAAGCTGAACCCCTCACTCTCTTTCACAGATCGCCAAAGTAAGTTTTCTAGTATTGCCTTGGTTCTGTACCGGTATAAGTGAATGGAACTGAAGCAGGTTCGTGCAATTGGGAAACGGTTCGAGTCGTTTCCTTGGCAGGCAATAGTGATCTTGAGCACACCCGCGCCACCGGCTGGGATACGATCGCTTCCAGTAATGAAGCTGAGCAGCTTGCGCTGATCGCCAACCGATGCGTTCTTGAAGGTCTCCCAAAACCAGACAATTACTGGTTCGTTATCAGGCCTCCAGTTTGGGTTGCGGCCATAGCCGCCGCGTGTGTTTTCACTCCAGCCTTTATAGGCGGCGACTCCACGCAACGCATCAATATCTAATGGCTCGTGGCTTCCGCAAACTAAGAGCTCGACTTCTTCGGGTCGTGGTAGCGCAAGGGCGCTATTTCCACCGCAGACGGCAAAGAAGCCCCTGTGGAACTCGTTCACTTGGCGCTCGACGGTGCTGACTAGCACATACTTAACGTAGCGGTCTACGTACTCGTGCTTGTTAGCACTTGTTACAGGTCGGCGGTCACCGTCTTTGCAAAGTAGGCCGGGCCAAACTGTGCCATAGCGATCGATGCCGGCGGTGAAGTCGAGACAGAAGACATCTTCAACATCGTCGCCTTGGTAGTCGAGTAAGGATTGAAGACCTGCGGCAACCCGGGGCCTCAACTCAGCCAGGTCGGTTAGAGTCGGCACATATTTGCTCGGTAGTGGTAAGTGTTTGTTGGCATTTGCAGGCCGTGTTGCCATTAGTCGTCGGTATACGAATGGCGGCAATGCTACGTCGAGAACCACAGAATAGTACATGGCGAGACCGAAAACGATACCGACAAGGTAATATTGCTGAAGGCTCTCAAAGGACCATGGATTGAAATAGCAATAATGTGAATCTTCGTCGTACACAAACATGGCGTGGACGGGATTGAAGATTTCACGAACAAGCAACAAGAACCACTCCTTTTTCACGCCGCCATAATCAAGGCCATCCTCACCATTGAATTTGATGGCAAGCCCTCTGATAAGACTTTGTGGATTGCCACCGGTTAAAACATTGCGAAGGGCCTGCAAGCTGTCTTCTGCAACACATTCACGACGGACCTCTAATAAGGATCCACCACGAGGGACGCCGTTATTACCTTGATTTGATCCCAGCACACCGTTGAAAAACTCGTCATGGTTTAGATGGGCCATGTTGTGTTTGACTTCAGCCTCCATTATCCTCTTCTTGATAGCAATGCTGAGAAGGAATGGGTAGTGACAGAGGGTGAAGCTCTTGTGTGACGGATCACACCAACGCCAAAAATCGTTGATCATGGGCTTATCGTTAACGTCTAAGATGGAGATGTAGAAGTCGCTGGTGGGAATCAACTGGCCAGTAACCTGGACTCCATGGTGTCGATCCAAGGGTTCTCTACCTGGTACTAACGTATTGTTTGCAGTGAACAGGACTGAAAGAAGTCTGGCAGAGGCTTCAATCTGCCATCCATAATCAGTGTATTCGGGCTTACTAGCTCCGCTAAAGATCAAATCAAAGGTCTCCTGTGACCTAGTTAGACTTAGTTTATCTTTGTAGCGTGTATATCTGTATGCTAGAAACCGAGTAGCCATGTCTTTGAGACCGACAAATCGGTGTCGTGGGTACCGCGAAAACCAAGACACCATGTAGCTTTGGCACTCCGAATTCACATTAGCTAGCTGGCCAATGATACGCTTAATGATGCCAGAATGGTACCCTTTGATCGGGCGAATAGTGCCATCACGGTGCTGTGAATCAACGAGTCGGTTGCTGTTCGTGCGCTTGGGCGGACTCTGCAGAAAGCCTTCGAAGCATGCTGGACTTCCACCCAGGAGTGGGTTCTCTGACAGTATTAGAAGAAACCTTATATCGTCAGGATTTGTGAGGAGCCGACCTGGACGCTTAAGCAATTGCTCGGTAGCCTTAAGTAGAGCCTTTTGTAAATGCTCTTGTCCACCAAGAAGCTTTCTTTCGATGGCAGTAGGATCGAGATAGCGCAAAATGTGCTTATCAGCAGCCTCCTGTAGTTGGCTGTAAGTTTCTAACCAACTTTCAGATACATTTATCACAAAGAGATACCAAGCTCGAAGCTCATCAAAGTCAATTAAAGGCGAGTCCGAGGTTGTAAAGTGAACAGGGTTGTTTGACGATGAAAGTTCCGGGCCATGATGTCTCGGTAGAGCATCCCTTGGTGACCAAAATGAGTGGTTTAGACACTGATCCGTGGCAAAGCATTCCATAATGTATTGCTCAAGACGACGGAAGATTCTTTTAGGCTCAGTAGGGCCATCTGAAGGGAATGAACAACTTGCGCCGTCGATAACAGGACTATCGGGAAACAATGTTTGTACCAAGAAGTTTTCTAGACATTCGCTAGCTAACTGGCGGGTCACCGCAAGCGAGAGTGATCTCGAGGATGCTAGAAAGAACTGTTGGTTAACGTATCTAAAATTAGAACACCAAGGACTGTTTACTTACTGGGAAGTGGTTTTCGTGGTATGACATGATGGGTGGGTTCTGGGGCAAGCATATTTTGAGGCTTGTGTTGACTTCTAGGCACAAGATCATGAATAGTGAGACAGCCAGCGCATCGTATGGCAGCATGGCCTTTGGGCCATCTCATGTGCGAGTGGCATGTCATACAAGTTCCGGTCTGATAATCAACGCCCGTAGACCATGAAGGCCCGCTAGTCTGTTGAGATGAAGCGTTTTTAGTAGAACGATTACCCCATGGACCAGAGGGCTCTGTAACTGGCACAGCATTGGAATACATGTGCTCCATGCCGGATGGCTTGTGCGCTGCGGCTGTAGCCGTAGTGTGCTTTGAGGACGAAGCGGCCGTGGCGATGGTGGGTGATGCACCGCTATCGGAGTTATCGGAGTCGGAGTCGGAGTCTTCGTATGAGCGACGATGCCTCGCGGCAGCCACAGCGGCGGCGGCAACAGCAGCACCGGCTCTTCTAAGCGGTGCCTGTAGTCGTTCGCGCGTGGAGCCAGACGAGAGTAGGTGGGTGCGGCGGAAGCCACTAGACGAGGGTGCTGCGGCACTAGCTCCAGCGCCAGTAGTCGAAGGAACGGCGGTCACGGCGCCGGACGAGGACGACGAAGAAGCAAACAGTGACGGAAATGGGTTGCTGAGCGAACGCGAGTGGTGGGCGGGGCCTTTCCGATTTTTCCGGCGAAACGAGCGGTGGCGGCGGGAGGAGTGGAGGCCCGAATCAGAAGAGATGTAGTCAAATCCCTGTTGCGGCTGAGAGGGCGTTGCGGTCGACTCAGCAGTGGCTATTTGTTGCGAGTCGGCGGAGTTAAGTTGGTTGTCTGCTCCAAGAATGCCGTCGAAGGTGGTGATTGCTCCACCAGCGGTCGATGTAGCGGTGGCTGTAGAGGTATTAGCAGCTCCACGGTGGCTGCTGTTTTTGTTGCTACTTTTTCTGCCGCTACTCGGGGCAGTCAAAGAGCTGCTCGGGGGTGTTGGTCTGGTGGCAGTTGAACGCGAGCGCATCAAACTGCCATTGGCAGCGGCGACAGCAAAACGCAAGCCAGACGACGGGGCTAGCCGATGAGGAGGTTGTTGAGCCTGCGGCTGGTATGGGGAGGGGCTGTTTCTAAGAGATACTGGCGGCTGATCGTAGTTTCTAGGAGGTAAAGGTGGCACCTGTTGGTTCTGTTGGCTCTGGTTCGGCTGGTGTTGATGATGCTGCGGGCCTATGTCGTTGTTGTTGGCGTTGTTATTGTCGGCCAAGGCAAAGAAAACAGAGCGAGGCTGCGAGTGGGACTGGCTACGGGAACGGGAAGTTGCGGTTCGATACGGTAGCTGCCCGGAGGTCGGTGGAACTTCAGGCCCTATAGGTGAGGGCAGATTTAAAGTGTCTTCCCGATCCGGGCGTGATTGCCCGTTTGAGCGCATCGGAGAGCTCATGGCGGGGTGGCTAGCTTAGCGATGTAAATAGCAGATGATTATAGACCTAGGGGTGCTGTGTGGCAGCAAAAACACAGAAGAAGAGCCGATCGTCGCTGAACTAGAGGGGCGTCGAGACAGTTTGTCGGGAGAGGGAATGCAGAAGCAATGCGCTAGGCGATATATCGTGCCCTAGCAGTGACAGATCGTAGACGGGACGGGCGGTTAGGACCGAATTGTGAAGTTGTTAGTCGTAAAGGTATTATAATATGTGATAATTGCAACGCTGAGCTCCAGGGTTAAGCCAAAGGGACGATACAGCACAGCAAGAAGAGGTCGTCACTGGAAGCTGGCGCGGCAGCAGGCGAGAAGCTACAACCAAAGAACGAAGATGGGAGGTTTGTTCGTGTCTTATATGACTAGAACAGAAGAATACCAGACTAGGTTAGGTTATGGAATAATCAGACTGGGTGACAACATGCCTGCATATATTTTTGTGTTATTTTGGTATTTCTTGATTTTATTTACTGGATCGCATAACAATTCGCCTCTACTCCGGAAATGGACCTTGCCTCATAGACAGAGATAAAATATCACCCTGGACGCAACCATATTCCTAGCAGCCTTAGCTTGACTATCAATTTCTTGTGCGTTTTAGTATATTTGTAATGCAAAGGCATAGTAAAGCTTTTAAAACAGCAAGTTGTCTTCAGAGGCAAAAAAGCCTACACGATAAAAATATGTTGACACTATCAAATATGTATGTACATATTTGTAGCCGCTGGAAACTTAGTGCTCAAACTTCCAAAGGCCTTCACTAATAGCAAAAGATAGGGAACATCAAAGAACATCCAGATAGACAATAGGCTTAGGCCGCTGAAGCATCCGTGTGTAGACAAAATGTACCATAACGTACCCAATATGAAGAGCATATAAAGCAAAAAGTCAACAAATCAAGTTTTTTGTATGCAGGGGGCAGAGAGAAGAAAACTGCTAAGCTGCAACGTTAGAAAGAAGGAAAAAAAAAAGTAAGCTAGAGGCGAGCTTACGAATCTTAGAAGCAAAATCCCAACTGTTCTCCTTGCATATTTGTTATTTCTTCAACTCCGTATGATTAACCGCATGTCAATTCTGTATACAAACTACTACATACATAGATATGCAAAAATTGATGTTCAAAGATCTACTATAATGACACTAATGTACATGTTGTATGTTCTCAGCAAAAAAACAAGAAACAAGAAAGAAATCAACAATCAAGGAGCTGCATAGATCACATATTCCGCAAGCCAGGGTATATTGATTTTCTTTTATTTTCTACCTTTAGCATCATATCATGTTTATTCATGCTTTACTCTAGTTTTTGCTGACAATATATATCTGTAAGAAAATTAGCTCGATACCTGGGAAAGTTTGACATCCTTTCTATTTTTCTCCTGCTTTTATTCCTAGATCCTTACTTCCTCCATGCTATGCATTTCATTCTTGTGCTTAGCTTTCTTTCACCGACTAACTATACAAACTGAATCAAGGATACATGAACACAGTTCGATCTATAATAAACTAATGTCATGCTACATGTAAACAAATCTGCTGCCTTTATGCTAGGAAATTAGCATCACTACTGCCATGAAATCTAAAGTGGAAACACAACACCACCATATCTGAGGTCTCATATAGCTCCGAATCGTTATAATTCATCTTCTCTGCTTCTCTTTCCCTTCTGCATTGATCTGCACTGACAGGGGCTTCTTGTCTTCTCTTCCCTTTCTTCCTCTCTCCTATAACTTCGTTGCTTTCAATATAGCTCTATAGTTACATATAAATATCACAGCTTGTTGATTCTTCCCTAGAAGGGACAAGCCAAGCTAGCTAACCTAACCACGTCATTCAGCTAAACTCTCACCATGATCGAGACCATTCATAATATCTCATCTCTCGGCGCATTCCAGCTGAGCTTGCTTTATTCGGAATCATGCTTTTGTACTAGGCTAATATATTGGATATACGCTACCTTATGAGAACAAGAACATAATCCATTATCAAGTGGAGAATGTTAGCAAGAATGCTTCGAAGAGCCCTAAATTGAGCAGTGTATCAAAATCTTATACAAGGCTAATTTACTTGCCGCGTCTACAGCATCAATTAATGCCCGGCGTCGTATGATCTTAGTGATTTAGGTAGACGTAAAATATAATCAAATCAAATCAAGCATCAATTAATGAGCTGTTGTTGTACATAGATTTCACATTTATACTGAGATCTCAGTATTCAAGACAGAGAATCAAGGACAAAGAGTATGAGTTATAGATAGTAATACAAGTTTATGATATCAGCAGCTTAGTCTGGAGTAAGAAACAAGGTGTGCTTCTTCTGGAATTGGTCTGACAGACGTCGAATATGCTGGTTCTGTGATCCTCCCAAGCCCCCAATACAGTCAAGGTTCTTGTCATATTTATTGTTTCGTATTCTTGCCTTTAATCAAAGACAATCGCCGCCTTTACTGCACTCTTGTTTCTGATACTCTCCAGTGCCTCACCCCATTGCTCGAGCTTGAACGTCTTGTTGACAATGCCCTCCGTCTTGACCTTGCCGGAATCAAGGTAGTCGATGGTAGCAGCTATGACAGAAGAGTTAGTGATACATAACAAGAAATCAAAAGTTAAGGTCCTACTTACGGAACATGTATGTCTCGGAGAAGGAGCCAAGAATAGTGATCTCATCACCAAAGATCTTAGCGGGAGGCCATGAGACACGCGCGGAGTCCGAGTAAACACTATGAGAGATCGAACTTGTTAGCATCAGATACACAACGAGACTGCGTGACTATACGTTAGAACCTACCCGTAGACAACCAGAGTACCACCACGGCGCACATAGTTGATAGCATCTTCCAGAATCTTAGTCGAACCCGTCGCCTCAACAACGATATCGAAGCCGTACGGGTTGTTCTCCTTGAGTGCAGAGAACTGCGCAGCGGGTTCGTCACGTGACAGTTCGACATAGTTGTCCGCCGCATCCAGCTTCTTAGCCAAGTCCATCTTGAGGCCACCGGGCGCGGCAATGGTAACCTGGCAGCCACCGTTATGACGCAGCAGCTGAGCCAACATCAGACCAGTGGGGCCGGCGCCGAACATGAGCACGTGCGAGCCGAGCTTGGGCGAGATGCGCTCTAGGCCGTGACAGGCGCACGATGCGGGCTCTAGTAGGGTTGCGTCCACATCGCTTAGGTTCTGGATCTTGAAGACCTTACCAGCCGGGTACGCGCAGAACTCGGCAAAGCCACCGTCCATTGTCACACCATGTGCTTCAAAGTGTTCGCACAGAAGCGGCTTGCCGCGGCGGCAGTAGAAGCATTCTTGGCACAGTTCACTGTTGTCTGCGGCTACACGGTCACCGATCTGGAAACCCTTGACTTTCTATAGTAACAGTAAATGGATTAGTGTATGAGGGTGAGCTGATGGATAGGTAAGCATCTTGTCACGTACAGGACCAACAGCAGCGATGACACCAACGGTCTCGTGGCCAGGGATCAAAGGGAATTTGGCAATGAACTCGCCCTCGTGGATATGCTATATTAGTTGCATTAGTAACTTATCATTTCGAATCGATCGTTCGCTTTCTATTTACCAGATCTAAGAAAGCAGCGTTAGCATTATGACTTTCACGGACTCTGCAGCATGTGAAAAACCCTAGTGATAGGGTATATCTTGGAAATGGATGTAATAAGCGAAAAATACAGAGGTATACGTTAAGCGACGGCAGCTGCGCTAAGAAGCGATCTTTTCCCCTCTTATATATCTCGCATAAAAGCTACCCACCAGAAGGTAACGGGTATTGCAGAGTGTGTGTAATATTGGCTACAGTTCGGGTAAGGAAAATGGCATATTGTGTTTCGGTTTCGACTTACCAGTTCCACAGACACCGCAGGCCTTGACTTTGACGAGGACATCGTTCTCACGCAACTTCGGCAGAGGAACTTCAACAATCGACCAATCCTCGGGCTTCTCGTAGCTACAAAGAAATCATCAGTATATCAAGGTTCATGTTCATTGGAGAGGAGAGAAGGGAGGAATGGTAGGGCGTACCGAAGCGCCTTCATAGTCTCAGGAAGTCCAGACATGTCGAGATATATAGAGTATAATAGATTGGAGTTGAGATGTAAGAAATAAAAAATCTAGAGAGTTTCTAGAGACTATAATGCAGAGAATTATAACAAATAGTTGTAGGGGGAAGTGTATGTTTTAAACGCAAGATGTAGAGAACAGTTCAATCTCTATCACATCGAAAGCGGCGTCTAGAGAGGTTCCTTTTATAGAGCTTGCCGTTGCCCATTTGTTCATAAAGAGGCCAAGGCCGTGCTGAGCCGCCCGACAAAATGTCGCCGCCCGAGCTCTAATAAGCATTACGGAAAGCCTTAGTAAAACAGGCCAGCATTCCTCTGACCTTCCTTGCTTCCCTTGTGCTTTCCTTTGTGTCCTTTTTTCCCGTTCCGGTCTCCATTTATCTGTGAGCAGGCAATATAGTACTTGTTTTGGCTCCGTTTGGGGGTGTATTTCTTTTTTGCTCTCTAGGACCCCGCTGTCTTCTGTGTTCAGTTATCGTTGCCGGCTTCACAGATCGGGTTTGCTCCCTTGTTTTGTACCTATGACGACGCTTGACAGGAGAGACCATAAAGGAAAACAATAAAAAAAGAATATAACATTAACACTGGCTGTGGGTCCAACGTTCCATCCGTCTGACGGGGAAACGCATCAACAAAGTGGGACGTTCTTTAAAATAATGACGACACGAAAACGACACGCCGTTTTGGCCTATTCCCAGATATCGGCACACGATACCCACAAATGTCCATATCCTTCTTCCGCCAATATCCGAGCCTTTGAACGTGGTTGGTACGTTTCGATATGGGAAATAGGCCCATGTGAAGCTGATTGTAACATCATACAACCAACTATCCATACAGACATACCGTCTCTACAACTCGGAGCACAAGACTTGTTTGTCTATCGGAATAAGCTCTAGCTCGTACGAATATTTATAGCTATCTATCGGCCATTGAAGCACGAACGAAAGACCCTTTTTTGATCTATTCTTATAGCTCCAACAAACGGGCCGCTTGTTCATCTCTTCTCCAACAACCAGGCAGTATCTGAGCTTACATGTACAAGTATACAAGCGCAAAAAAGAAATTAGAGCATAGAACCTCAAAGATCAGATAATAGCTCTTGTACGCACGTCCAACGAGATCTTCGGTCTGGACTCTGCAATATTTCGGCGTTTCTATCAACTTCTTTTCCTTCCTATCCTTGCTAGCTGACCATAATACTTGATCCAAAACAATGCTGAGTCGTAACACTTCCTAAAGTAGAACTTCCGCATCAGTTTTTGACATGCTAGTGCGTATAGTTGATTATCAATACCATAGTCACAAGATATACAGGATTAACAACATCGTTATCAATTTGAGAGTTCTATTATACCTCTATAAGCGGTAAGCTGACAATTGCAATGGCTCATACTCTCATCGAAGACTCTACCTCTGTTGAACCCATACAACTCTTTTTTCTAAATATTTATTGCTCGCCATGCTATGTAGATAGAAGAGAAAATATCTACTAGACATTTATACTCTAGCTCAATAGATAATCTATTTGTTCATAACCATGTCTCATTCTTTCTTATAGGCGCAATCCTTCTACGTCTTGTTCTTTTGGCCTTTTTTGCACGAGTCATTTTGCTACCGTAACATCATTCATTACGACAGCTACTTACATATGTATGGTCTTCAATGTACACCAACCTCATTGAGTAGGCGAGACCATCTTTTGATCAACACATAATGCAACGCTTCCTTCTGAGCCGCGATATTACGAAGGAGGTGCGGGCCACCAAAAATCGATTATCTCACTACCTTGGCAGTATGTTTATCAGAAAATGGAAAGAGAAAAAGGCCGCCTCATACTCTTAACCAGGATCTCCATTTTACACAAATATATGCGGCTCCGAGCTCCAGCTCGGTCGTTCTCATCTGTTAAGAAACCCCGATGCCTTGTATGTATCAGTTTTGTGTATGGAATCCCCCCATTTTTAATCTTCCTTCTTCTTCCCCGCCATTTCATGATCCTCATTGATTCATTCTCATGAGAACTGACGTTGGTCACGGACGTAGTTGTCTGTTTTTTTGTGCTTCCAATGCTGCTCTGGATGTAAAAGAGATGAAATGAAAGAGGGGGAAACTCCAATTCTGTGCTTCTTAATTCCCTGTTAATCAAGCATCTTATCGTTTGGTATGTGCCGCAGTAATATTAAGAACGCGGGGAATTGACTAAGAGAAAGGAATCTCCGGCTCTCTCAAGCCAAGAAAGAAGGCCCAAGCATGAGGATGATATATTATCTGTGTATCCATATCTACATCAGTATTTGGGGTTGCTTACTCTCCATACTTTATTACATAGGGAATCATGCATTATGTGGAGATGTAGCTCCAACTATAGTAGAATGTCATGCCATCATTCAATGTTCGCTTAGAATTCAAACGATATTTGAAAGCCATCCGAACCAAGAAGCAACTACATACAGTGACATGAAGTAAGTTTAAACCAATTCACCAGTACCTCTCCTTGCCTGTAAGCAGGCCAAAAAGGGTAATAACTCATTATTGAGCATGGATATCGCTTCAAGTGACGATGATGTAATGTGAACAGTATGGAGTTTTTGTATCTTTTTTCCTTCCTAAAGGTGTGTATGCTGACCTCCAGGTTATGTGTAAATTTGCCTCTTTCTTCTTTTCTACACAACACCATCCAACTATCACTAGAATCATCACAATGGGTAGTGGCAAGGAGGTTTATCTCAATTACGTTCTCGACTTTACGAGCTTCGAAGTCTAGGTTACACATTCAAAAAGATTCATGAATGTTGCCCTCATATCAACTTCAACACCATCAAAACGACGATATACCGGGAAATTAAGCGCCCAGATAATTGTAGTCGTCCACGATCTGGTACCCCGAGGAAGATAACAGCCGAGCAGTGAGACCAACTCCACGATTTGATCGAACAAAACCCAAAAATCACGAAGCGAGGGCTTTTAGATTCCATTGACCATGCCTGCACACTTTGTGCTCTCCAGAAATTACTCATATCTCTTGAAAAGAAGAAATGGAGGCAACTAGGCCTCTACTAAGGGAACATCACGCACAGCGCCGACTTGAATGGGCCCTACGATATCGCAACATCAATTGGACGCGGGTCAGATGAAGTGATGGATGTCAAGTCATCCGTGGTGTCAGTATGCGTCCGTCCGCAATGGACCTTCTTGAGCCCTTAAGAGCAACTGGAACAATGTGATGTCCGTGAATACAAGTGCCAAGGTGGAGTTCGCCGGATGTTCTGGGCAGGCTTCTCCAACAAGAGTCGTACGGAGATTTATGCACTTCAAGGCAGAGTTACTTCGTAGCAGATCCATGATCTTTATGGTTCTGTTCTCCCTAATTTTGTCAGACCCGGTGACATCTTTATGCAGAATGATGCCCCGACCCATACTGCCGGCATAGTTAAAACTCTCTTCCTGGATCTAGGCATAGAGATCATGATTTGACCAGCGTATTCGCCCGATCTCAATCCATTCGAGAGCTCTCATGAAGGCGGAGATCTATCGCCTGCATTCAGAGCTTGAGAACGCCCCCGATACGCCACAAACCCTTAAGCAGTTGATAGCTGCTGCTAGGGATGCTTGGCACGACATAGATCAAGCTCTTTTGAAGACACTAGCAGAGACAATGCCGCATATAGTAGTGGTAAAAATGAAAGCAAAAGGATTGAGTTTCTCTACCCAAATAAAAGATGCCTTCATATTCTTCGGATTTTAACTAAGTGGAAACTCCTTGCCGCTACCTGATGCTGGCGATAGTTGGATGTGTTGTACAACTTGAGATAAAAGCATTAGCACCTCCCTCAGCCCGTCTATTATCTATAGTTAGTTTTCGAGTATTGGGCCCCACAAGCCATCATGTCAACATTTCGAACCCAATTCTCTGAACGTGAAGCTACAGATCTAGATTCATCGACTAGTTGAACACATCATACTCGATCATCTTGACTAACAAGCACGAGCCTTCATTGGTAGGTTACTAATTCGTGTTCAGTTGAAGGACTCAAAGTTAAATAATCCCTCTATATCTGTCTTCATCGTATAAGGTTATAATATTTCAATATCCTGAGTCAGCAAAGAGTAGGGTTACCATGTATATAACTAGGGTTTGAAGGTAACTTACCCCAATACAGAGTTGGACCTGATGCGATCTGCTAACCGACACTCGAAACATTTACTGGGGTTTAAAAGAGATGCCCTGTATATCTAAATTCCATCTAGATTTCCCTGCTTCTACCCCTCCACTAATAGGCAAACGGTAGATTTCGACGTCATATATATGATATGTACACTGAACGTGATTTTTTATTGAGATTGAGCTTAGTTTTCTTTTTTGTTTATTTGATTTTGTTCATTTACAGCTTCCTCAAAGATGTCATCGTTATGCTGAGTACTAACAACCTATTGGTGCTCCATTTGGTACCTAATTGCATTGAAATACTTTTGACATAGCTTTTGAAGGCTTATTTAGCTGGCGTCCATTTAAAAAAGAAATACAATTGAACGCCTTGTTGCTTTTAGGTACTGATTCACCGCTTCACCCCTTGTATAGTGATAGACAAGAGACAAATATAAGTCGAGAAAATAAAAAATAAGAAAAAAAGGAGGCAATATAGGTGTTGTTTGTGGAAAATATGCCATTTTTTGATGATCCCGAGGTGAAGCCTTTCTAAAAACTCCCGCTTTTTACCCTCACGCAGGTCGTCACGCGAGGAGACACTTGACTAGTACAGTGTATAGTTCCTCTACTGATCCACTCATGGCAGAGTAGTACTTATATTCTGTCGTGTCTGATGCCAAACCTAAAGAAACCGTCGCAAAAAAAGAACCCATTATATTGAGAGACTCTGTATTTACGAAGAAGGAGCGGCACGGCCACGGCCCATACCACCACGGCTAAAACAAGAAAAAAAGTGTTAGTATGTAAAATAGTACAATCGTCGCATACGGCCAATGCCATTGTAGTCCGGAGACGTATTTGTTCGTATCGATCTGTACCGAGAAACGAAATCGCCCCCAAAAACAATGTAGTTGGCTGTAGGTTAGGAAATATGTGGGTGTAAACGTACAACTGAGGAGCGTACTCGCCGGGAGCAGCACCCTCCTTGCCCTCGCCAGCATCTCTGCGGCGGTAGCCACCCTCGCGGTCACCACGGCCACGGCCGCCGAAGGGTCTACGCTCGCGCTCACCCTCGGGCAGCATTCCCCGGGGAGGAGCGTGCGAACGCTGCTGCTTGATGTGGGTGGTGGGAACGATCTCAGCGGGCAGGTGGAGCCACTCGCGGAGGTAGTCCAGACCCTCGGGAGTGAGGGTGTAGTAGTACCACTGCCACGAGAACTGGGTCTTGACGTAACCCTTGGAGTTCAGGGACTGCATAGCCTTGATGACGAACAGGTTCTTGGTGTCGATATCGGGGTGCTTGGCCAGGTTGTAGTCCTTGGGGGCCACGAGGACACCCTCACGGAAGAGGTACTGCAGAGAGAACACATGTTAGACTGTTTGTCCATCGCTTCGTTGTTGCATGTGCTTGTAATTTGATTCGTATATATTTTTAATCGAGCCTTCGGGAATCGGCCATGTAGGTGCGCTAAGCGTTGGTGTGTTTGATTTAATCATCGGACAGTATTTTGCATTTTGCATTCGGTTTCGGTCCTTCTGGTTTGTTTCTTGTCGTCGAGAATTATTCATGGTTCATGTCGTTTGAATGTCGTTGCTCGCTGAAACTCGATGCCGATGCGCGAAAGTCGAAAAAATATATATTCTTAGTCAAATAAACACGAGGGCCGTACGTACCTCGTGGATCTGCTTGCGGTCAGCCTTGGGAATGAGCATCTTGGCGGTGGTTGACTATTCGGTATAGTGTACGACGAAATGTGAGGAGGGAAAGTCTGAATGGTGTTTTGCGCAATGTTCAAAATGGATCACTTTTGTGTGGGCGAAAAACCCTACGTAGACCGTGGGACAGGGAGACTGTCCCGCTTTGGAATACACTTAATTGTATATTTTTCTGTGGACGTGGCGTTGGCTCACACGTGATTCAGAACTTTAAGTGGCGCCGTGTGGCAATGGTGTGATAATTGGGGCGCTCCATATTTGTCCTACTGCCAAAGATGTTGTCTTCAGGATCCACTTTTTCGGCCTAGTCTACCTATGGCAAGGCTACTGGGAGAACGGAATTGAAGCGATGGCAAGCTTATCTTATCATTAACTTTATTCTTGGTTTTGCGACCGTCATCTGTGAACTTCACTTCACCTCAAGCTGCAACTCTATCTGCCAAGTTCTAGCCCCATCCAATCAACTTTGTAGCACTCATCGTATTTATAATTGATACATCTACGACTGTTATACGCTCCTATCACGACTGATCTGCAATTGATTTGTTTATTGATTTCATCAGGTATCGACTCAATTCGGTCACTACCTACTCTGGTCTTCAACATACCACACATCACACACTACACAACATTTGACATGGCGTCTCCAAAGATCAACGTACTGGTTGCCAACATTGCCGGTCTTGGCCTGCCGTCTACAGTTGTTCTACCCGTCGACCGCGACTCATCCGGTAGCGACCTTTGGCAACAGCTTTCGGAGCGCATTCCCATCGACTTTGCCAAGCGTCGTTACATTCTATCAACTCTCAGAAATAATTCCATCACGCCTACTTCGGCCATTTGCTCCTACCTCGATAGCGAAGATGATGACATACTCTCTCTTCGCCTCTGGAGTCCCCTATGTGGTGGAAAGGGTGGTTTCGGCTCCCAACTTCGCGCCGCTGGTGGGCGCATGTCCTCCAAGAAGAAGCGCGGCCAAGAAGACGACAACGGCTCTAGCCGTAACCTAGACGGTCGCAGAATTCGCACCGTCAACGAAGCTAAGGCTCTGGCTGAGTATCTTGCCGTCAAACCTCAGATGGACCTGCGCCAGAAGGAACTGCGCCGTGAGCGTCTCACCAAGGTCGTCGAAATGGCCGAGCGCCGCGCAGAAGAGATCAAGAACGGGACTGGAAAGGGCCGCATCAGCGAGCAATGGATCGATAACAAAAACGAAGCGAATGAGCGTACTAGACTTGCTGTCCTTACCGCCATGGAGAAGGGCACATACACCGACAACCTTTTGGGCACTTCCCAAGGTTCTCAGTCAAACGCCTCGAATGATGCATCATCAGAAGACGACTCCATCTCAAAGAAGAAAGCAGATGAGTCAGATTCTGAATCCTCCGAGCCCCAGGCTTCATCATCCAAGTCTAAGCCCACCGACGGTACCAAGACTTTCTTTGGATTTGATGAAGATGACGAGTTTCTGAGCTCCGATGGTGAATAAACGCCGACTTTTACGACGAACAATCTTCATTTTTTACACCTTTTGTTATATCAGTCGACATTATTTTTTTTGGGGTCTATTTAACTACCTATCGACCGGAGTTTGGAATTGGGAATCGATATCACGGCAACTTCTTTTTCATGGGGATTTGGGATCGGAGCAGAGCACCTTATTTTGACAAAGACTAGCGTCTATAGCACTCCGACAACACTTAATGCAATCTATCAAGCCTATACAACATATATCTTCTTCCAAGTGAAACCTATCATCGTGTATAATAATGTACATGAGGTCTCATGTATGTAAACGTTAAATGACTCTTTAGACTGACCAATCTTGTACTTGTAGTTTAGGTTGACACCGGGCCTTGAGGTCTTTGATCTGCACACAATCATGCCAGAATTGACTACATCTTGACAAGGCAAACATTCTTTTCCTGCACTCAACTTAGATACCGGCTTTCACTGGTGGAAATATTTTAATAAAGCACATTGAAGAAACTGGAACTATAATTGGATTAATTATGCTCAGTGAAGTATAGGACTTATTTCTGTTTACAAGTCTAACAAATGCAATTAATTGAACTAAGAGTAAGCCAATTAAACTTACACGTCTAGGCGACCGGGGAAGGTGCCAGCCTCTGAAGTAAAGAGTTAGTATATAATCTTGAACCACAATATGATGTTGATACATACCACGCTGCTCCTCCCAGCGGTTGTACCAAGAAGAGGGGCACAGAGAGCGGTAGGCCAGGTAAAACTAATATGGCCTGTTAGTAACGTAGCTTGTAAGTCGATATATGAACAAATGCTAGTGCTATGGCTGGTAACGTGAGCCACATGGGTGGTGCGCTAGGCGTATTTCTAGTATAGCAAGCCATTGGACGTCGACACATGGTCGGGAAGATTGAGATGCCGTTCGTACCTGGCGGCAGGGAGCAAAGTCCTCGCCCTTGGCGTTGATGCACTTGTGGTAATCAACATAATTTTGCCAGCAGTGCTTGGTCTGGTTCTGGTTGGGGAAGCGGGCGTCGACACCTATGCGACAGAGATGAGATGTTAGACATTGGACGATACGTCAAGGTGATGATAGCTGGAATAGTGGAGCAAGACGATGGGGGAAAGGATTTCGGTGGTCGGTTGCGGCATCACAGTGGGATCGGAATGGTCGCGGTCGAAATCGGAGGGGACGACAGTGCGGAAAATGAAAGCCGCAGACTCGAGGAAGTGAAGCAATGTGAAGTAGCTGTTGATATTTTGTATTGACATCTCATTGTGGATTTATTTGGAGAATTGTCCACTCACCAGCTGCAGAAAGACGGGTTAGCCTCGGATCATATCATGTCACCGAAATACCAAAACACAAGCTGTGGCGGCGCCAATTGGTGGATAACGATGGGAAATTAAGATTCAGATAGAATTTGTTTTTGTTTTCACTTACCAGTGACGAACTTGAAGGGCTTGGTAACGTCGCCGGACTCGTCAGACATCTTGGCGGTTATTGGCGCAAAGACAATTGGTGATATAAGATGGGTGAAGAGGTTGAAAAAAAATAGAGGCAAGGCTTAGCAAAGAAAGAGATTGTAAAAGCTGATTGCAGAGGGACTTGCAGCGAAGATACAAAGCAACAAAGGCCGAATGGGATCTTGTCACCAGCCAACAAAACGTCGAATCAGGTGCTAGACGATTTTGGTGATGGAGCAATGAACGGGGAAAATTCTTTTGCGCCTCAATTCCCAGGCCGCCACAAACAGCATGTACGAAATAAAGCAAAGCAAATTGATAAAAAAGCGCATACGGTATAGGCCAAGTCAAATTCCAGCGCTGCAAACAAAGGCGATATGGTGCCAGATAAGGCCACTTACTGGGGGGGCTTCCAAATTGAGAGTGCTAGGCTACTGATTACTATTACTGCATCATAGTAAAAGGCTGAGCGGAAAAAACGATAGTTGCTATGTAGTAGAAAATGGGCCAAACAGCGACGATGCCCGCTGAGCCGACCCAGTAAAGAGCCAAAACCACCCAATCGCAGGGCAGCATCGGACTTTTTTGGCTGGTCATAGTGACTTTTTCTTGGTTGGGTCCTATGCTAAATCTCCACCACCACATTTCGAACTCTTTCCCGAATTTCCAATTTCACGTCGTTTCCGTTTATACCAGCTAAAAAAGAACTCTCTTCTTTCCCATCCACACATCACAATGTACGCTACTCTTGGCCTCCGTATGGTGCGCCAGACTCCCCGTCTGATGCGCGCGGCTCCCGTAAGTTCTTAATGCTCGAGTTTCTTTGTTGCTCGTCTGATGCTGCTGCTACCTTGCGATATGATTGATGGCGGTTGCGGTTACTGCTCACACAGTTAATAGACCTCTGGCCTGATTTTGGCGTGACGTCGGCATGTCTACGGCCAATTGGCTCTTCAACTGACAAACCAGTCTTCAATTACTATCTGCTTCTAAGCTGCTGCATTGTGTCACCTTGAGAGATTCTTCCTTGTAAGATCGTAGCTAACCGCAATTGTTTAATTCATAGGTTGAGGACCAGGCCGGTATGATCCCACCTTACCTCTCCAGCTTTGCTGCCCCGATATTGGCCGTAGAGTCATAACCCCCCGATCAATAATCTCTTTCGCGATCGTTTCCGACCAACTTTGCTAAACCAATTGTTTTCAATATAGCCCACGGTGTTTCCGCTAGACTCCGCAAGCTGAAGAACATTCCTCCCGAGTTGTTCCCTCTCGGTATGTCAGATCCTCGTCTCTGATGCACTTGAGTAGCCTTTCATGCTAACAAGTAAATAGGTGTCGTCGTCGCCTTCGCTGTCGGTGCCGCCGGCTACTCTCTTACCCGCCACCTGCTGACCGACAAGACCATCCGTCTGTCTCGTTCCGGTGATGCCAAGCCCAACGCTAGCCACCACTAGATACTCACCTGATCAACCGGGTGTCATATTTAGCCTAATGTTTTGCTGTGTTCGCCTTCTCATGGGCAAGATAGAGAGAGTGATGAGCATCGGGCCAGGACCGGTCATCATGCTTCGGGAAGCTTAGTTACGATCTTGGAACCATATACCATGGACGAGCCATCATTGGATGAGCGGAAATTAATTTAATGCTTATTCTTTCCAATTATCTCCCAGCCGTGATATTCATATTCAGTCATACTAGTTACCATGGACAGTGTATTTTTAAGTGATAAGGCTTCCTATAGTTAGAAAAGCCAAAAAAGATGTAGTTTTGATATTAAAAGAGTAATGGATGTAAGCCAATGTTCCGCAACGCCAACGCCATGAGACTAAGGAGGCAAGCCATGTGATACGAGAGACCAGGTATATGAAGAGAAAAGAAAGATATTCAAAGCAAATAAAGCCGGTGTATAAAACTCAGCTTATAGAGGTTTAGGGCCGGCTACATCAAGGCCCTCAAGACCTTGCATAGGATCACCACCAGCTGGTGGTTCTTCTGCTTCATCTTCAGCAGTATGCTTGGCCAGCCAACCTTCCTATGAGATGTTAGTACCTTGTCTAGTAAGAAAGGAAATGGGCACGAACGTACCTGTTCCCAGACAGCAGTCTTGCTCCCCAGGCCTTCAGTTGTACTCTTGGGGGCTTTGGCAACAGAACATTTGATCACCTTGCCAAAGAGCTCAGATTGGTCCATGTTATCGATGGCCTCCTTGGCATCATCGACATCCTCAAACTCAACGTAAGCAAAGCCACGATTCTCTGGTGGGGGTTGCAAGTCTGAGTTTTTGTTTGGGCGGTCATCTTTTGGGACGTTGACCTCGACTATCTCACCAAATGGGATGAAGGCATCGTGGATATGCGTAGCATTGACTGCTGGGGCTAGACCGCCAACGTGGACGGTTGCCTTCCATCTTGAAGATTCAGCCATCTGGGTGGTAAACTGTAGGATGTGAAGACGAAACAAACAAAAATAAAAGAAAGTAAATGGCGAATCAATAGTGTAAGTGCAACTAACGACGTTGTAAATCTTCATGTGGATGTAGCACTGGCAGCTTTGCTTGCAAACCGCAACTGAGGTCCGGATATGTAGTCACGTGCTAACAGTTTGGCAGGTGTCAAGAATCTAAAGTGCTGTTTGCCAGGTGGCGGAGACCAGTGTGGGGCATCCATGCTAATCCCTGGAAGCTCCTGCTTTAGAAGCAAACAAGCCTACACTGGCCCCCAGAGTAGCTGCTGTAATTGGCGGGTGGGACTTGCCTTGACTGGCTGTGCAATCTGGCTTCAATCCCACTTTTAGATTTAGAGCGCTTGAATAGGAAGCCACCAAAGACAGAAATCAACGACATTGTTTAGATCACGATCTTGCATTGTTTTGTAGCCTCGCTCTATCTTGTTTTCGTTTTCTTTGCATCTTTTGTCGGTTTCACGAGGCTGTAGTTTCTATTGTTGCTGTCTGGACTGCATCAATTTTAATCTGCCGCCGTCAATTGGCTGTTGCTGTTCTTAAAAGCCGATCCGGGAAGCTATAAGCAAGCTGGCTGCATCATCGCCCCCATACATGAACCAATACATAGGATTTTACACCTACATCCACGACATCCACACTCGTATCGATATATCGATTCTCGACGGGTATACCAACTAAGCTAAACTCGCCGCCAATCTTAATCTCACTGCCACAATGGTCCGCCTCCGCGAGATTCAGCGTACCGCGGCCTTTGCTTGGTCGCCCGGCGCAGACAAACCGCTCGTGGTTACCGGTACCCGCGCCGCTGCCGTTGACGCCGACTTCTCCGACGACACCAAACTAGAGATTTGGGACCTAGACCTAGACAACTTCGAGTCCAATGTCGAGCTGCAGCCCTTGGCCAGCATCACTTCCGATTCCAGGTAAGCCCTCACGCCGGCATACACATGTCCGCTTGCAAAAGAAAGTACCTTTCTCATCAGTATATCTCTCCCTCGCTAGATTTTTCGATGTTGCTTGGGGCCAGCCCGACGACAAGTATCCCAATGGAATCATCGCCGCAGCCCTAGAGAGCGGTGTTCTAGACATCTACGATGCTTCAAAGCTCATTGCCGGTGCATCTGCCGAGGACTCGCTCGTTGCGCGCTCGACCAAGCACAGCGGCCCCATCAAGTCTTTACAGTTTAATCCAATAAAGTCACACTACCTGGCGACGGCCGGTGCCAAAGGCGAGCTCTTTGTCTACGATATCAACGATATCTCATCGCCCTTCCGTCTCGGTGCCGCTACTGCCCGGCCCGACGACCTAGAGTGTGTCGCATGGAACCGCAAGGTGTCACATATTCTGGCTACTGGTAGTGCAGGCGGTTTGGTTACCGTCTGGGATCTCAAGACTAAGAAGCAGTCTGTAACACTAAACAACAACCGTAAAGCTATCAGCGCTATTGAGTGGGATCCCAACTACTCAACCAAGCTTATCACTGCCTCGTACGATGACAGCACCCCCGTCATCTACATGTGGGATCTTCGCAACTCCAATGCTCCCGAACGCACTATGCAGGGCCATGAACAAGGAGTTTTGTCTCTATCGTGGTGTCCCCAGGATCCTGAGCTATTGCTTTCCAGTGGCAAAGACAGCAGAACGTTGCTGTGGAATCCCCAGACCGGCCAGCTTTATGGTGTCTTTGAAGAGGGCACTAACTGGAACTTTTCGGCCAAATTCAACCCTCAGAACCCCAACTTGACGGCGACCGCCAGCTTCGACGGCAAGATTGTGTTCCAGACTCTCCAAAACACTAATGCTCCTGCGCCAGAGGCTGCTGTCGCAAGTGGTCTAGACGGCGAGGACTTCTTTGCCAGTGCACAGACGCAGCCCAAGGAGACATTCTTTACGCTGCCAAAGGCCCCCAAATGGATGGAACGGCCTATCGGTGCCTCTTTTGGCTTCGGTGGTAAACTGCTAGTCTTCAAGCCGTCTGCAGAAGGTGCTCGTTCTTCCAAGGTCATTATCACTCAGTTCTCAGCCGACACCGAAATCGCAGCTGCTACCGATAAGTTTGAAGAATCTCTAGCTGCCGGTAATTTGGCCGAAATTTGCACCAGTAAAGAAGAGGCTTCTGCATCTACAGAAGAGAAGGCCGACTGGGTCGTGATCAAGACTCTATCTAGCGACAATGTGCGAGACCGCATTATCGAATTCCTAGGTTTCACCAAGGAAAATGTTGTCAACGGTGTTGAAGTGAAGAAGGCAGATGAGAAGGAAACCGAGTCCAGTGACGAGAAAAAGAAAGATGAGGATGACGACGACTTCTTCGGCGGTGCTGATGACGATGGTGAGCTTGACGAGGATGACTTCCTGGCTAACCTCTCGGCTAGCAAGAGCACCAAGACCGACAAGCCATTTTTCTTGTACAATGAAAGCGAGACTGAGATCGAGCAAGACATCACTTCTGCCCTGACTCTCGGCAATTTCGAGAAGGCTGTCGACCTATGCGTTAGCGAGAAGCGCTGGGCTGATGCCTTCGTGATCGCCAACTGCGGCAACACGGCGCTGGTCGAGAAGGTTCAAGCCAAGTACCTTGCTGAGCAGGATGGCAAGCCCAGCTATATTCGTCTCCTCAGCTCTGTCATCTCCAAGAACCTGTGGGATGTTGTGTACAACGCCGATCTGGATGACTGGAAGCAAACCATGGCTGTTCTCTGTACATACTCTGCGCCTGCAGACTTCTCGGATCTCTGCGAGGCTCTTGGTGACCGTATTCTAGAGTCGGGCGAGCGCAAGGATGCCTCTTTCTGCTACCTCGTGGCCTCGAAGCTGGAGAAGGTAGTTCAGATCTGGATCTCTGAGATGGAAGAAGCCCAAGAAGCCGAACTCAAGGCTCCTAGTGACGACACCAGCTTCTCAATCCATGCCCGCGTGCTCCAGGCCTTTATCGAAAAGGTTACCGTGTTCCGTGCCGTGACCAAGTTCCAGGACAGCGACAAGGCCGTCACTGAGGACTGGAAGCTGGCCTCGCTATACGACAAGTACACCGAGTACGCTGACCTGATTGCCGAGCAAGGCAAGCTTGGCGTTGCCCAAAAGTACCTGGACCTGCTGCCTACCATCTACCCTGCCGCCGACATTGCTCGCGAGCGGGTCAAGCTTGCGACTTCTTCGGCCAAGCCTGCTGCCGTCAATGCTACTACTACCAGCAGAAGAGGCCTGCCCGTGCGTCAGCCTGCCGCGCCTGCTGCGTACCAGCCTGTGTCATCGCATGTACAGGCGCCCTCACTGTCTTCCAACCGCCCGAATTCGCGCAATGCCAACTCTTATGCTCCAACTGGCCCCAACATCATTGGCGGCTCACCTGTGGCTACGGGTCCTCCGGCTGCCAGTAACCCCTATGCAGCCCCAGCTGCGGCTCCCTCAAACCTTTACGCTCCCGCGGCGCCTTCTACTGCGCCTAGCAACCCCTATGCGCCTCCAGTCGGCGCTTATGGTGCTAACCCATCTGTTCCTCAGTATGGAGGTTACACTCCTGCTGCTGCTGCTCCTGTTTATGGAGCGCCGTCTCAGAATTTCTCGGTCCCTCCACGCAACACGTCTTCCGCCGCCAGCATCGCCCCTCCTTCTAAGGCTAAGAACATGACGGTCTGGAACGACGTGCCTATGGTGACGAAGCCTCCCGTGCGCAAGTCGACGCCCAGCACCAAGCCAGCCCCCATTACTTCGCCCTTCCCCAACGGTCCTTCTATGACTGCTCCTCCGCCTGTCAGCCCATATGGTGGTGGCCCTGGATCTTCGTCCACGCCACCTCCGCCTCCAAAGGGTCCTGCCGGTGCAGGACGGGTGACATCGCCTCTTGCCGGTATTCCCCAGAACGGATTTCAGCAGGGCCCTCCCCGCCCGTCTTCAACTGCTGCTAGCACCTATGCGCCTCCCCCCGCAGCTGCTGCTGCTCCTCAGATGCAGGTTCCTCGTGTGAACTCACCATACAATGCTCCTCCTCCCGCAGCTGCTCCCCCTAACAACCGCTATGCCCCTGCGCCTGCGGCTCACACCAACCAGCCTCAACTGGCAGGAATGATGGCCCCTCCTCCTCCTCAAGCCGGTGTCCGTCCCCCACCTGCCAACCCTTACGGCCCTCCTCCAACTATGGGTGCTCCTAGCCCCTATGCTCCCGCTGGCTTCCAGGCTCCACCCGCCGGCTACCAGGCGGCTCCCCCGCCAATGGCTGGCCCTCCTATGGGCGGTCCCCCTATGGGCGGTCCTCCTCAGGCGTCTCGCACACCGGTCGCACCTCCACCACGTGCTGGACCCCCTATGGGAGCTCCCCCCAAGGTCAGCACCCCGTCTCAGGTAGCGCCCCCACCAATGGGTATGGCGACACCTCCTCCCCCGACGATGGTGCCTGTGTCAGCGT
This sequence comes from Davidsoniella virescens, assembly GCA_001513805.1. Lineage (NCBI taxonomy): Eukaryota > Fungi > Ascomycota > Sordariomycetes > Microascales > Ceratocystidaceae > Davidsoniella > Davidsoniella virescens. The sequence goes on from LJZU01000110.1 coordinate 208,546, forward strand.
CTCCAAACGCCAACAAGTACCCCAATATCCCTACCAACGCTCTACGTTTAGTAGAAATCTTCACCCGTGACATGAAGCGGGTAGCTGCTTCGGCGCCTGCTACATACTCAGCTCAGGTTAAGGATACACAAAAGCGGATTAACATTTTGTTCGACGCACTTAACAAGGGGGAGCTTGTCAAGCCCGATACAATTGAGCAGCTAGCTGCTCTAGCTGAAGGTCTGGATGCCAAGGACTACGCTACTGCGCAAGGTATCCTTGGTGATATCCAAAACAACAAGCCAGATGAGTGTGGCAAGTGGGTTGTAAGTATCTATCTAATTCGATGTATAACTTTTAAATGCCAAGTACTAACATGGAACTCTACAGATTGGCGTGAAGCGTCTCCTCAGCATGAGCAAAGCCACTCCTTAAGCTTAAGTATGTCTCCATATAAAAGGCGTGTTTTAGCTCTAGAGAGGATGATGTGATTTTATTTCTTGTAGTACTAAGCATTGCAAATCCAGGGCTATAGTTCACGTAGTGGTTTCATTAACCACACGAGTTTCAACAGGTTAAATACTTGCGATACAAAAACAGGAAATGTCAGATATAAGGTTTTAGGGCGAGGGCGGCTAAGCCCAACTTTTGCGGATCGCTAGCATATGGATTCACAGTTGTTTGTTTTATTAGCATAATGGATTGATTATTTGTCTACTTTTGTGTGTCTTGTTGATTGCCGTAAAGTTTAGAGGCGGTACATGAGGTATGAGTGATGTGATGTTCCATTGTATAACAGCATTGAAATGTTGATCAATGATAACCCTAACCCTATTCTCTTCCGATAGGATTAGCGATGCTAAGCTACGTAGCTGGCATATGACACCCGCCATGTGGCAGGAATTATCTGGCTATTCGAAGTTGTGACCACGATTTGAAATAGACGAACGAGAACAGATTGCCTATTTACTACCGAAGATCTATACTTTTGTAACGTCAAGTATTCTTTCAGACGTTTGTTGTAATTTTGGATCCCTTGGTTACTCTTAATGTTAAAAATTCTTAGCTAGAAACAGCAACTACGATTTCTGGACGACCCCACGTTCTGCCAATATCTTCATCGATTTTCATTTGCTGTCTCCTTCATTTCTTTCCAACATTCCACCTCGCCACGCTTCAACTCATCAAGACCCAAATCACGACATCGTCCCTTTTTCATTGACTTGCTCTTTGATACTTCCAACAAAAGTATAATTCTAGAGCAAATGGACGCATCAGACGCTGACGCCGCTGCTGCTCGGGCATCCGAACAAGCTCGCCTCCGCAAAGAACGTCGTGCAGCCAAGATCCGTGCCGGCGGATCATCGCGGCTCAACAAGATCACTGGACTCAGCGGACGACGTAGGTTTTCCCCAAACCCATATCAAACCATTCATTCTTTCATCAATAATAGCACAAGCTAACCTTGTCTTCTATATCTAATAGTGGCCGAAGACGAAAATACCACTTCAGCAGTCTCGTCAGGCACAGATTCTGTAGCCGTTTCCGGTCCAGCCCCGACTACGCGTCCTTTAACGAACAGTGAAGATCCCGATGAAGTCGATATCTCCAGCCATTACTACGAGCCCTCTCGGACGGGTCGGCCGCCGATTCCGGCCTTTTCCCCTTCGCCTGCGGGTTTCGCTGCAGGACCCGATCCAACCGGCGCCAACGACATGTCTGAAGCCCAACTACGCAGTCTAATGCTCGGTTTGGATCCTGCCACTGCTAGTGGCGCTGGTGCTGGTGGTATGCCTGGGTTCCTGGGCATGGATGGCGATGCGGCTGCTGATCCGTTCGCTATGCTACAGCAAATGCTCGGCGGTGGCCCAGGGAGCATGCCTGGGTTTCCCGGTGCGAACGGCGCAGGCGGTTTCCCTGGGATGGCTCCTCCAGAACCGACGCCTGCATCACGTAGCGCCTCGCTCTTCCGTATCCTTCACGTCCTATTTGCTCTCTTCCTCGGCCTCTTCATCGCCCTCAAGACGCCCTTCACAGGCGCTCTCTCGCAACGACTCGATCCAAACCTCGACTTCTCCACCCTCTCATCTCCTTCTACAACTGAAGATCATTTTGCTGCTGCTGCTACCTTACGTTCGCCCACTGATCTTTTATGGATGTTTGCAACTGGCGAGGCTGTTCTGCTTTCCGCTCGTTACTTCTCGGAAAAAAATTCGCCGGCTACTGGTATCCCCGGAATTCTCGGTACTGTTCTCGGTTTTTTGCCGCCGCAAATTGGCAGTTATATCAGACTATTGATGCGATATGGCCAGTTCTTTATGACCGTACGGAACGACATCATGTTGAGTGTCTTTGTTCTGGGCATATGCTCGTGGTTAAGGGCATGAAGAAGCTTTTTTATATAGTTCTTGATATGTCAATTTTAACTTAGCTTGTACTTTTTGCTTTTTGTTAATACATAATACAATCAATTGGTTATATTCAACCTTTTTGCATGATTATCATGATCATCATATACCTACTGAAAATTGAACATGCAAACTTTGTCATGGTAAAGATAATTCAGCTTAATATCACTCAAAGTATAATATATATTGTATATGTAATGTATATTTAAACTCAAACATATATTTCTTTTTTTTTTGCTACTCCCAAACTCCCTAAATGCCATAACAAAAGATATAAGAAAACATGATCAAGGATAAAAGTAATGTATCCATAGAGCAAATCAGGAAAAAAATGTCAAAAGGACAGAAGATACGAAAAACAGACCGCAGAATTTGGTAGACAAAAAATGGAGTGGTAACAACGACGATACGTTCGAAGTTTGGTTTGAAAGAAAACTCTACTACTGAAGTTCAAATTCTAAACCGAGTTATCGAGGGAATGAACAATTAGTAAATCGCAAAGAGGTGGCTTTTATGATAAAACGAGGAAAAAAAAGAATGTCAAAATCGTGATACACGTATTATTGCATGAGGGGCGAAAAAGAGATAAGGCAACGCTATTTAAGCAGAGGTCTCTTCGACACGAGCCTTCTTGGCTTCAGGAGCCTCAGCAGCATCAGCAGCATCAGCGGAGCGCTTGCCAGGGCCGTGGATGACGGTCTGGCGCTCATCCTCAGTCATGTTGTCCAGAACGTGGTCCAGGGAAGACATGGTCTTGCCCTCATTCAGACCCTTGTAGTAGGCGTGAATGATGGAGTCGACATCATCAAGACCAATGGAGCGGATATCAGCCATCTTCTTGATCATGGCAGTGCACTCCTTGTAGTGGGCATCGGTCATCTCGATGTCCAGCTGGGCAGCACGGTCTTTGATGGAGTTCCAGCCGGTCAGACGAGAAGCAACGTGGATGTAGCGGGTCAGGCCAAAGTCGGCGGGGTTCAGAATCTCGTAGGTGCTGGGGTTGTTGAGGATAGCCTTGGCGTGGATACCAGCCTTGTGGGTGAAAGCGCAGAAACCAGTGATGGGATTGTTGAAGGGCAGGTTGACAGAAACGGCATCAGCGACCAGCTCCTCAACCTCCTTCAGCTTCTTCAGGTTGTACTTGCTCTTGGTGTACTCGGGGGCGGCAACGACCATGCGGGCGAAGAACGAACCCAGAGGGGTGATGCCGTTGCGCTCACCAATACCCAGAACAGAGGTATCGACGTGAGTGGCACCACCCTGCAAAGCAGTGTAGGCGTTAGCAACCGCGCAACCGGTGTCGTTGTGGAAGTGAGTCTCAATGTCGCAAGAAACGACACCACGCAGAGTACGGACTAGGTCGTAAACCTCACGGGGACCGGCGCAACCAACGGTATCAGCGATACCGACACGGTTCACACCAATCTGATCGACGGTTGAATAGATGGCCAGTAGATCGACAAGGTTGCTGCGGAAAGAGTCCTCTGACGAGAAGCGGATCTCGATGCCCTTGCTCTTGACGAAGTTGATAACCTCAATGGCGGTGTTCTTGATGTAGGTCATGTCCTTGCCGTGGGAGTGCTCCATCAGGTAAGAAGAAGTACCGATAACGACATCGACACCGTCGACACCAGTCTCGACGGCAATTCTCGCATCGTCCATGTTGCACTACAAGATGTTAAAATTTGGCACTCTCAGTATGGCATATAAGGGGGACACTTACGCGAATGTGAGTCAGGATCTTAGCCTTAAGGCCGAGCTTGCAGATGGCCATGCAGTCATCGCGGGACTGAGGAGACGCAGCAGGGCTGGTCAGCTCAATGTAGTCGACACCCACATCATCAAGGGCCTTGGCTGTAGAATTTGTTAGTTTCTTGTTGGGCGGTCATACTCCAAGCGTGTGGTGCGGTGGGAAAATATGTACCAATCTCAATCTTCTTAGCTATAATGATGGAAAAAAGTTCGTTAGTAACGTATATTTCAATAGCATCTGATTGGCTTATGCTTACCAGTGTCGAAGTAGGCGTTGGCAAACTGCTCGCCCTCACGCAGAGTCGACTCAATCTAGAATCGCAAAATACTGGTTAGTGTTGTGGTCTTTGGTTGGTTCGCCAATTGATTGCCGAATTCGATGAAGGCTTCCGAGTATGCAGTGTATCCTTCTGCTTTAGGGAAGTGACAGCTGTCGGCAATAGACTTCGAGTCGAAAATTTCAGCGTAGAAACTAATTGGTGCGTGTAAGACATACAATCTTATAGCGGTGGACGTTGCTCTATGGAACAAAAATGTTAGACAATGATCATGAAGCCATCCTATGGACACTGAAGATATAACTTACCAGGTAGTCGGGAATAGCCTCGTAGGGGTTGCGGGCGGGCTTAGGGTGAGGATTCTCGCGAGTCTGGACGGCCGTGTAGCCGGGGTGGCCTTCAGTAGGGGCAGACATTATGTAAGTATTTTGGTCGTCGGACGCTATGTGTATAGTGTGTGTAGGTGTAGAGGTATAAACAAAAATCTGATGATGATGACTATGGGCAGCAAAACAGGAAGCTCAATGAATAGTAGAAGACAAGAAGGATTTAATGATCAAGATCAAACAGGAAGGAGAAAAGGATAGGAAGAAAGAAGAGTCAAAGTCGACTGGGAAAAAGAGACTTTTATGTAGCAGACAAGACTATAGCAGAGGTCAAGATCGAAGAGCCGGGGGGGTCAGCGTCGCCGAGACTAGTCCCTCGCAATATAGACGAAAGATGTTTTTTATGGGGAAACAGTGGCAAGGAAGAGTCGCAAAGCCAAGTCGCAGCAACAGAAAATTATTCATTTTTTTTCTCTTGTGCTAGCCGGAATAGGACCGGAGTGCAGGAGAACCGCATACTAGGCGAGGCTAAACCAGCTTTTAACTCAGCGCAACGCAACACAGTCACGCTCTGGTAGAGAGAAGAAAGACCCATCGCGGACGGTATGTTCCTATCCTTCTAGAGAAGAAAAATTATTGTTCTCTATGGGATATGTGAAGGGATCAAGAAAAAAAATTATGACTTACGCTGGCCATCAGGTCCAACCGTGGAGGTAGGGACGGGAGTGTTGTCTTCTTCGACGCCGCACATTGTGATGGTTTGTGTGTGAAGGTGTTTATGAGAGCTGTTGTTGATTTCTTTAGCTTATGAATCCGAGGATGCAGACTTAAGGATGTTAGTTGTATATCTTCTAGATCGGATGGTCTTCACGTAAAAGAAACACCAGTGACTGGACGAGTGAGGGGGTGCTGTAACAATGTAGGGTGGACAGGCGTGTAAGCAAGCTGTGGACAGTGAAGACGATGAAGAGAACGAGTGGGTTTGAGATTCGAAAAGGGCAGTGGATTAAAGCGATAGGCAAGCATTGATCCTGTGGCTTTCACTCTATTTATGGGCCGTAGTCCGTGATGAGCATCGGTAATGGAGACAGAAAGACTAGCTGTTGATGTTACAAAGGGCAATGGAGATTAAAGGCTGACGAACTTGTTGGATCATAGAAATGCAGGTGAAGATCGGGATAGATGAACCAATGGATGACTCAATGGATGACTGTGTTGACTTGGATGACTCTTACTTTTTTATGGTCGGGCTGGTGATGACTGAGTTGGATTGTATTCGAAGGTAAGAATAGGAAAACGAACAGCGGAATAAAATAGAAGAGAAAAACTAGGGGTCTTTCTCTTTCTTTACTGGACCGGTCTGAATTGCTAGTAATGCTTCTTACCCGGAAATGAACAAACAAAACAGAGTAAGAACGGCCGCATGCACCTGCCTTGGATTTTCCGACGATTTTGCTGCACAATACAGGGACAAGTCCCGTAACTTGATTAAGCGATGATTTTCCTGCTTCTACTGATATTCACTACTGCACTAAGCTAGATATATTGAACCGTTGGAAGTCAATATCATGGTTCAGTAGAGGGTCAACAGAGGGTTAAAGTTGCTTCACAACCAATTGTTTTTATCCAGGGACCTTGTTTAATGTAGCGTGGCGCGCTGTCTGCTTTGTTACATTGCCCGTTTTGGCCTCAGATTTCCGCACACACCCCTCGCTCTCTCGCAGAAGCTTGTTTATTCTTTATATCCAGAGTTATATTGTGAGTGGCAAAGGACCAGACGATAGTGGCAGAAGTAGTGGAAGCAGGCTTAGCGGTGTTCTAAACTCCTCACATCATAGCATACCCGAGCCTCCAGGCTAGACGTCTCTTTTTTTTTTTTTTCATAAACATTCTTCACATATTTACATGCAGCATCCCGGCTACGCGGTCCTAGTCAAGACTTCCGCTAATAAATACAGTGACTAGCCAACCCAGGTGTGCTAGTCTACAACTTTACTATTGAAGACATCATGTTAGTTCTGTTTGTTAGGATATAGTAACCCGGCTCGAGATCTGTGCGTTGATACATATTGATGAGGTGAACTCGGTAGATATCACGCGTACAAACAATTGCGATGCCGATTTCGCGGGAGGTCGTTCGTTTGCTTTGTTGAACAGTCAGCAAAGCATTGGCTGCAAGAAAAAAAAATTGCTGTTCGAGGCAGGAGCTAGATTGAAAAAGAAAAAAAAAATTGGTCCAATTGGCCAATCAAATTACTTTCTTTCAGTTAGCCGGGGAGGCGCCGTTTGCCGCTGAAAAACGCTGGAAACAAGGAAAAAAAAAATATCTCATCCTATACGACATTGAATGGTACCGCCGTCTCAGTTGTATGTATCTACAAACATTCATCATACTAATGTGAGTTTCATAGGCCTCAATCCTTGGGACATATAATTGATTCTCTGCATCTTTCTTCCTATTCCTTTCGCTGTTGCCGTAGCTCTGCAGCCTCCTGCAGTCTCCTGCAGCTTCATCTATTCGTTCCTGGCAAGCACCCACCCATGTGCTCTCAGTACAATAGTCAAATGCGGAGAAATTATGAAGCAATGCCATCTGGCTACAGCTGTAAGTAATTCATGAAAGCTATGCACTAACCGTGTACGTCGACTATACACACTGTTTACATCTTTACCACCCACCCACCTATGGAAAAGTGCAAGTAATGATAAACAAGGAAACAGCGGATATCTGCTTAAAGATAATATACCGCGTATACCTCATACTACGATATCGTAGAAGACAAAATAATACTCGTAGCTTCAATAATGGGCATGAAAAAACAACAACATACTGCATTTTCATCATTTCCATTATCCGCCTCCGTAGAACCGAACAAGCCGTTTTCGTCCATCGCATCCCTTCCATGATAACAGATTGATAGTTGAGAGGCAACCTTTGACTCCACCACTCAAGTACAGGCCGTTCTGGGCTATGGACACCCAAGAAAAGCAATCTGTCGGGGCCTTGAGGTCAAGCTCCTCTACCAATGATGCCACTGCCAGAAGCTCTAGCTACGGCCACGCAATTCCCCTAGTCCGCAGCGCCATTAACTCGCCCTTGTTCTGGTGCTATGAGCCTGCCTATATCTTTACTTCCTATTGCATCCGCCTGCTACGCTTCTGTATCGTCTTTTCGCTTTCACTTTTCCCATACCAATATCAACAGTTCAACATGCCTTTCGGAATTAACCTCTTTGGTGGTGTCACCTTCACGCCGGCTACCGACATCCCATCTTTGGAGGGTAAAGTCGTGCTCGTCACTGGCGGAAACATCGGACTGGGCAAGCAAAGCATCCTGGAACTAGTTGCTCACTCACCCGCCGCTGTATACCTGGCTGCTCGCGACCCCACCAAGGCCGCCGCTGCTATCGATGAAATCAAAGCCGCTGTGCCCGACGCCAACGTGCACTTTCTCAAACTAGATCTGGCCTCCTTAGATAGCGTGCGCACAGCTGCCAACGAATTCCTCGCCGCCGAACAGCGTCTGGATATTCTCCTGCTTAACGCCGGTATAATGGCTTCACCCGCCGGCCTGACTACTGATGGCTACGAGTTGCAGTTTGGCACAAACCACATGGGCCATGCCCTGTTGACCAAGCTTTTGATCCCAGTACTGACCAAGACTGCGGCTGAGAAGGACTCTGATGTGCGCGTGATCAGTCTGACCTCTGCCGGTCACGCCCTCGCCTACTCGGGTATCGACTTTGATACGCTCAAAACCACGGCTGATGCCATGGGCCCGTACCCGCGTTATGGTCAGAGTAAGCTGTCCAATATTCTCTTTGCCCGTCAGCTGGCTGTCAACTACCCGCAGCTCAAAGCTATTTCCGTGCATCCCGGTGTCGTCCGGACGAATCTGATGAGCGGCACCACCGGTACTCCGTGGGTCATCCATAGAATCAGCACACTAGCCAACAACCTGTTCACACCTGTCGAGAAGGGCGTGCTCAACCAGCTGTGGGCTGCGACTTCCAAGGATGTGGTCAACGGTGAATACTACACTCCAGTTGGTGTCTTGGGCGGTGGCTCTGCGTACGCGAACGACTTGAATCTGGCGAAGAAGCTGTGGGATTGGACGGAGAAAGAGTTAGATACGTACCTCGCCAACGTGCAGCAGTAGGCTAGTCTAGATACATAGCAAATAACACGCTACAACTATCCGTGTATGCTGCTGTGCTTTGCTCCCTTTTTCTAGTTTTATCTTCAGTTTAGCTTCCATAAGCACCTGTATATATGTATTATACACCCATGTAGTTCTCAATTCAACTCGTTATTACTATCTTTTATCCACTATCTACTGTATATTTATCATTGCGGTCCCTTGAATTTTTGGGTTTAATTCTCAATGCTTCATCATCTCAAATAATATCGCCAAAGCTCCATTTTGTATTGTGTCATGGAGACTACTGTTCCACTCAGAAGCGGCAGTAAGATTCTTAATAATAAAAAAAGAAAGAAACCAGAGCCAGAGCCAGGGTTTTTTATAAATAGCTGAAGCCAAATAATGAAGACAAACGGCAAAATCGCAGCATTGGAAGTGGGGTTGCCAGAGCTTCTTCAAAAGGCGAGTGGCTAGGCTATATTTTGAGTCTGGAAGTTATAGTTAGCCCTGTTTTAATTAAATTTTGTCAACACTGTGTTCAAGCCACCTGGCAGCATTGCATTATTTTCCAAAAAAAAATTCATAACTCTGTTGGACCCTAACCCTACCCAACTTAATATAATTTTCAAACACAAATGAATATGTACTACGGGTATCAACCATTTTTATTTATAACTCAACTGTACCTAAGCATAACTATCATGTTCTACACTTTTTAGCTTACAATACAAAGAGATAGGTAGTATTTATGGTTTACACAGCCTATATACAACTAAGAAGCTTGATGAAGAATCGGAGTGCATTTGAGCCATCCATGCAGCGGTTTATTATATATCGAGTGAGTGATTAGACACTATGACGGAATGATGTCATGATTCAACGAACAACTAGTAGAAAGGAGTCGACTCAAACATAGTAATGAATTTATGGTTAAGATTCATGACAGACTAACGAGAACCAGCTACCGGCTAATTATCAGGACTTATACTTCACTTCCCTTGAAAGAAAGATTCGCGGACCAGTAATTACAACGGTTCCTGTGTTTCCTGATTTGTATAAGTCGGGATTAGTTGCCAGCAAAGCTCATACAAGTCTCCCAAGCTACAGAGCATAAAGTATAGAGTATAAAGGGTACAAAGTGCAAAGAGAGGTGAGGGCGAATATCATTCACGTAATAGCTCCCTATATGAATGGCTACGAAAGAGCGTTTTGGGTATGTTTCGGCGACGAACATGCTCTCAAGTTGGCATGTTTTGACGACTTATAAGAAATAATGTGTCGTATAGGGTAATTATAGAAAGCGAACAATGTTATTGATCTGGCTTGAGTGTAATGTGGTGATATTTTACGGATACATATCTGTAGTCCTCGAGTAATATCGGGCTTTCTCGAATACAAAATTTTACACAAGTACAACCTAGAGAGCGAAAAGCGACGGTGAAGAACTCCGGACAGATCCGGCGGTATTTCGCCTTTCTACTAAGTAATCTAAGTGGTACATCACTTTGTAAGCTCTAAAAGAGACTTGAAAATGGAAGAAAATATCACTTTAAAATCCTCATTTTAACACATTAAAATAAAAAAAATTAATGAATAGGAATGTCAGGCCGAGATCGGATGTCTAGCGAGCTATGTTATACTTCCTGAAGTGTTCCTGAAGTGTTCCTGAAGTAGCAATATTTCTAGACCTCAAAGTGAAGGAGCAGCCAATCAAGGAGAAGTCCATAGTGATTTGTTACCTGGTTACTTAGACTTGAAAGAAAGGGTTATGCTTGGGCGGTGTAGAGCTGGTACTTGACATTGGAGTCAACTTTCAACGTTTCAATACGATAGTATTTCTATGGCTTCAACTTAGGGAAAAGGGCTATCCTCGATCGACGATATTCGATCATGATATAGACTAGGGATTATGCGAATGATGTACATATAGCTAGTTAGTGTATTTTCATTATAAACACTAGTATCGACATGAACGAAAATTTCACCCAAGATCTGCTATACAAACTGTCTTTCACAGCCTTGAAGGCGACGGCAGGCTTTTGTATCCACTATAGTAATAGCTAACCAATTGCCGTTGTTAAGTAGTCACTTATTCTTGTGTAATCTAGTACGTGGACCTGGCGACGGCAGGCTCTAATTTAGTGACAGTTTTGTAGTTGCCAAAGTGTCAAATTTGTATGTGATATACTACAAGCCTCCAAAATGTGTTTAACACTTGAAGGAAGATCTAAAGATATAACCACGACAAACAAAACTAGAGGATGAAGACTAGTCTTCTGCTTCTGCACCTAAAACATTAGCTACATGCACAATCGAATCAATGGACCTCTCATAATCTCTGCAAGAGATACATATGCATATAGATATGTATCAATATCAGGCCCAAACTTTGCATCTCAAATAGAGGATATATGGTATAGCACTTTCCAGTAGGCAGCTTTAGAGTAGCCTTGAAAAAAAACAAGTTCAGCGATATTTTGCGGGTCTAAGCACTCTTCACTTCTGGTGCTGCAGTACAAACCCCATACTTTAATCAGTTAGTGTGTAACTCGATTTTTGAGGCAATAACTATTCGCGATCAAATAGCTTACAGACGTTCGGTGTTGCCAGACTTTGCGTTTGCGTGCTGCAGCAATAGCTCATAACTACTGTACATACATTAACATTATGAGAAGACTTCACATGACGATATAAATGGCCTGATCAAGGGCGCTTTGGCAACAGGGCAGTACAAACAGTGGAGATGGGAATCGTACCAACCAATTAGTGACATCATGAACCAAACGATGACTCTTACTATATCTTACAAAATCGCTGGATTTTCCGGCAAACCCTGGAAATGATTGTATGTTTACACCACAAACTGTTTCTTGTTATTCGCCAAGGAAGCATGGATCGTGTCCATCACACCCTCCATTACGATGTCACGGATAACCAACAGTTGAGACATGGAAGCACGCGAGTATTACACAGGAGAGGATGAGAGGACGACGAAAAGGAGCCTCTCAACGAATAGAAGTCAAACTTGGACTACGAATAGAGACTTGAAGTCAAGTCGCTTGACGATCCAGCCATCGCCACGGGCTTTTGAATTGCCATCTTTCCTCACAAGTGAATATTCCAGCCTACCCGAGGAGTCTCGTGTCTCCTTTTCCCCTCATGATATAGCATTCAATATAAAAATATGTCCCCTTTCGAAGAGGGCCAGTAAACTACGAGGTCAACCTAGCATGCGTCAAGATACGTATACCTATATATCTTGGAGTTCAAAGACATTGACACTAGAAGACGTTATAAGCACGGCTCAAATTCATAAAAACTCCACGAGGAACACCTGGCTGTAAATCATTCGTTCTTCGTCTGTTTGTTTGTTAGGCCACTTATATCTCCGTGCATAGTTAGAGGTGGATGAAGTGAAGAAATTCCCAGATCAAAGACATGGCCAGCACATCAGGAACAGCAGACCAATTGTTGTCTTTATAAGGAAAGCCCTGTTTTTCTGTTCCCTTCTTTCAATTCTTTAGCGAGCTTTCATGTCTCGTAGAGAGTAAATTATCATGGACAAATTTAGAGTCTGGCCCCTTTTCAGGCCTCCTAGGAATATGGAACATTGAGTTTACTCCAGTAGTAGTATAAACAAGAAACAACGGCGTAACATGAAGCCGTATATAAAGGCTTCTTAACTGCCACTCAGTATAAAGTTGTGAAGCCATAGAAAAGTGAATATCTCCTGACATGCCATCAATCAAGAAGCTGCTAAATTGGTGAATTCCCCTGTGATCGGCACTTGCTCCCTTTTTTTTCGAGTCTTTTGCTGTGATTAGCCAGTCTTTGACGTGAAGAGAAGTGGCTATTTTGATACTGTATCGACTAAAGATAAACAAAAGCACACAAGTTTTCTTCATCATTCGCAAGATTTCCCTTTACCTCTTCATCTGCCTGGTCACATTTGTTGTTTATACAGCAAAAACAAGCCGTCATCAGGCCTACTTAGACGGGAGTCATTTCGCCCTTGATCCCGATTATATATGCGCCCCGCATCGTATTTTGACGACATCACGAGAGTGTTTATTTGGGTTTGATCCTGACAACTATAATTGTTATATCAGCCTTGCTTGCTGTCAATTTGGCACATGACGACAGCCTTGCATGTGCATTCGACACACTCATTTTGTGGTTTCGCCTAGAATTCGCTCTGAAGCCTGAAATCCGCCTAACAGCACGAGATCCCGTTTACCTGTTTTTAGGCATTGTTTTTGTTTTCTTAATATTGTGCTGCCACTGCTGCAAACCTCACTTCTATCTCTTCTCTCTATAGTTTCTCTGGACTCCAATTCTGATCTCTTTTAATATAAGCACCGAGAAAACCCAGGAGCCTCAATATGTCAGCCATGCCGTTCCTAGCATCGCCATTGTCATCTCCGTCCGGCCTTCAGTCGAGCCGTCTAGAGCTGCTTCCTCCCGAAATCCTGTTCTTAATTATCTCCTCCTTACCCCACACTGCCCGGCGCTCAGCTATTTGGGCTTCGCCGGTCCTGCACGCTGCCTACTCGTGCAATCGCCGCTTCTTCCTACAACAGTATCTGCAATCGTACTTTGGCAGTGTGCTCGTTGACGTCTACACTGTCTACCAACTGCAGATGCTCAAGCCGTCACATTGTGTCTCAATAGAGTCCCGTGTGGCTGCTATACATAGCATTCTACGAGGCTATGCCTCGATGCGGGCTGATGGCCGCTGCCTGCCAAGAAACACACGGCTCTCCATTGCCGAGAGTAGCTACATCCTGTCATTCTTCCGGAACTATGCAGCCCCGGTCCAGGATCGATGTGTTGCCTGGTCGATAGCCCGCATGCCCCGAAGTAGTATTGACTATGACACCCCCACTATCACTGCTACTGCACCTGGCAGTGATGCATTTACTGCGATTGGCGCATACAGGTCAGGAAAACCGACATCTATACAAAACTCGGGCGTGTGTCTCTCAAAACCTGAAGCCGTACGCACTACACGCGCCGTGTATCGCTTTCAAATCTTGTGTCTTATGGCTGGCCCTGAGCCTCGTCTAGTGGAGTATCGTGAGCTTGTTTCTCTCTTCCTAGATCTTCTCGAGCCGTGGGAAGTTGCTGAGATTCTCACAGTTCATGCATTTGCCGGGGTGATATATCGTGATGCCATTAGTTCAGCGCGAGATGTCTTTTCGAGCAATTCGTGGCCAGGCCAGACTCCATCGATAGCTGCAGCCACTGACGAAGAAGAACGCTCGTTCCGTGAAGGTTTCATTCTACGTGGCCTGGTGTTTCTCCGCACTATGCTCTATGATATCAAAGAACCCACGTATATGGCCCTGCGCCTCGCCACGAACCTACGCCATGCGCCATCCGGAAATCAGAGCCTATTCACGGGTATTTGCCCAGAACACCTCCGAACTGTACCACGGCCCACAAGCGCACAACGTCGTGATGAGCTGAGTTCACGGAGGGCAGTGTTTCCGTTCCGTGGAGATGAGGACCCGGAGATGCCACCGCTAGCATGGACACAGATGTGGCGTAGTACATATAGCAACGTGGCGTCATGGCGTGTCCCATACCTACTCAAGATCTGGGGATGGGTGTTTTGGGACAAAATGCGTCTGGAGCAGACTAACTTGTTGAAGCCGATGCGGGCAGAGTGGCAGCGGTGCTGGGGCGGAGCAGATCCGCGCGATGTGGAATTTCAAGAGGAAGAAGACTGGTAAGAGGTAAGTTGATATAGAGAGTGAGAGACCAAGAACGGTTGTAACCATGTTGCATGAATGCGAGTTGAGTGTTAACCTCGATTGGAGTGAGGCATTTCCATGTTCGTGAAGCCAGCTCACTGATGATTGTGTTTTTTTTCTTTTTTTTTTTCTTTTCCCCTTTTGACTATATTCTATTGATGCTTTGTATGCCTTGGATTCCCAGTTCCCCGGTTTAAGCATCTAGCTATTGTTGTTCTTTTCTTTGACATCATGCCTCATTTCTAGATAGATTCTCTTGCTTTAGTATATATATGTGTGCATACTTAATATTTGTTATACAAATGAAGTAATTCATGAAATATAAATTACAGAATTAGCATAAAGTCTAAGATGTGAAGAAATGAAAATAACAATACAGGACGAACATCCAATGATCCAAGACTGAGAAACTTGTTAAGTACTGAAAAGAAACAAAGGTGAAAAATGGTTCACCTACCCGCCTTGACGTGTCTATTTCTCTAAAATCTTGGCCAAAACACGGCCTAGCATTCCCCGAACCCGATATTTATTCTCGACGACACAGGTCAAGACAACCGCGGTACTTGTGGCAAAAACTGCAGCTTCCGTCCAGCCCTGGCTTTCATTGCTACCAGAGCCTGTAGTCTTATCTCGAAGATCGCTACGTGGCAGTAGAGTGCCTAACGCCTTTGGAGCTACAAATAAGGCCAAGTCCTTACGTTTCGCAGCGTTTTCCAAAAGGATGCTCCATCCGCATAGACCACAGCCGCTAGCAACGCATAACCCGCCATCGATGCGAGTGCAAGCTTCATTGTCTTTGCCAAGTACACGAGGGCCGACTCTGGTGCGCATAAGACACACGCCGTAGTAGAATAAGGCAGTGAAGGCAGCAACTAGAGCACTGGAGCGGGCAGCTGAGACGATGGCCTTGCGAGCGGCGTGAGTTGCATGATGACGCGAAGCATGTGGACGTATCAACTTAACAGCGAGCATCAGCGGAGCATACGATGCCATCATCCAAGCCCACGTAGTAGCAAAGCGATGGGCAGCGTGGAGTTCACAAGAGGAGCTGCCGCGGCCCATGTGTACCATAGTGCAGGGAAAAGGCGCGGTGATGGCTGGATCGCCCCAGGCTGGGGGCCAGGCATATTCGGCGCACATGCTTTGAAGGAGGGGTGCCTGGCCAGTTTCTTCACCGTAGACTAGCCAGCCGAAATGACAGCGTCGGAGGGCTTCGATGAGCCGGGAGTCGACGTTGGCGGCGGATGTGATCCAGTGGCTGTAGGCTGGTGGTAGGCGGTCAGGCGCGTAGAACCAGTTCCACATGATGGCGGCAGACGAAGCAGCAAAGACAGCGGGATCGGTGAAATTGGAGATACAACTCTCGAACTGGTGTATATGTTAGTTGTGGACTACATGGTCGTGGTATGAGTATATACAAGAACGTGTGTGTGTACCTTGGTCCATCGGCCGGCATATTCCCGGCGAGATTTATGGCGGGCCCAGAGCTCTCCGACTACGACGTCGACAGCACGTGTAGCTGCGAAGAGTGTTAGGTCTAGAGTATGGCCACTAAAGGCCGAGTATGATGACGACTGTGTAATGCTGGGCTCGGCAGTCTTTGATTTTTTAGAACGCAGAAGCCGTAGCCCAGCATACGCAGCGATGAAGGTGGCCAGCCAGCGTGACGTCCTAATGAGAGAAGAGGATTAGAGTTGGTAGCTAGGTTGAAGTATACACACAGACTTACCGGACAATGGCCAAGTCTGATAGGTTCTTGGTGAGCTGCCGCAGGGCTGCTGTTACTGGCGCCTAGGAGACAATGAGTGAGTGTTTATCTACACGCAATAGCTATAGGAGACTTACTTCGAGCAGTGTGCTACCACCAATAACTACAGCACAGAACGCAGCAAAATCTCGTGGGTTCAAGCCTGTGAGTGCGGTATGTTTCAACTGCTCAATGAGCATTTTGAGATCTGTTGGCGGCTGTGGCGGCGCATTTTCGTCACCTGACCTGGCATCCCGAAGCTCTCTCTTCGTCCTCCTCAACTGGTCCGTAGTGCGCTTCAATAGGGACGATGTTTCCTCGGACAATGCCGCACTGGGCTTCGTACATGGGTTATCCCGACGTTGTTTGCGGGCCCGGGCTACGGCTTTGAAGATCAAACTGAAGATCTGTGGACCGACGGACGAGATATAGCCGAGAAGAAAGGCCCGGAGCATAGGCCGGAATAGTGGTGAAACGGCCTTGAGCGCAATGGCACGCGCTACGATGCCTTTGGCGGCGACATTGGATGATGCCGAGGAACGTAGCTGCTGGATGGATGAAGGCGCAAGAGGAGTGGCCTGAAAGACGCTCATGATGGACTTTAAAAGACCACAATGGGTAGAAAGAAGGCAATAAGTAAGTATAAGATAGTGTTTGGCGATGATATAGTTCGTATTAGTCTTGATAGTGATGATTATATGTGGTGATATTTGATTCTTGTCTAGCCTCGGCTACATAGAGAATAGGACAGACAGGCCTTGAAACAGGCCTATAAGGCTGTTTCTATTTGGCTTCAAACATGTGTTTAAAGGCTTTCAAGAAGATAAAGCTATGAAATTGCGCAGTTTTTAGATGATGGCGATTTCGGTGAAGTTAATAAGAAAATATGTCTATCTGTGTGAATTGCTTACACTGGTTGAATTAAGAAAATAACAGGATGGTTGGATTTATCCAGAATTTGGTGGGTTTGGACGTAATATTAAAGCATGTAGAGGAAAGATCAAGTCCTAGTCGGACGACAAAAAAAAATAGAAGAATCAGAGAGTTTTATTTCTTTGCGATTTGTCTTTTGAATCTGTCTTGCCGCCACTGGGTGAATTTTTCTCATTTCATTTTAATCGTATTGCAGCGTGTTTGAATACCTAACCGAGGCATGACATCAAGAGACGCTTTTTTGTCTCGAAATAACAAAGTTTAGATGTGGCCGTATACAGCATATGCAGCTATTAAAGCAACCAGCGCTATTTGGAACTAAGCTACATATTACATGCCGATTTTCTCAGCTATACTAAATCAGTCGTATACTTCCCAATCACACTTGATAGTCACGGTACGGCAAGGCCAGCCGGGTCCGAAGAGAGAATCTGTTTTTACGGCCCTGGACTCTAGGCGTCATATGTATCTAGCTCGTAGTCTTTGTCACCCCGTCTCTTTGTTCTCTGTATGCAAAACCAAAGCAACACAAAAAACGTGAAACTAAATACACTGGCTGGGATTTTGACATGTGATCGAGACTGGCTTCCTGCACCCTACTATGCACATGCTAAAACCAGCCCACTCTACAAATAGGCTTAGTAGTACCACTGCAATGCTTGTCCCTGTTTAGACAGTTTGCAACTAATGTATGTACATACATTGTATATTTGGGATCGGGAGTCGCGCTCATAACTAATTTCTGTATTATACATGTATGTATGCACGCAATAATGCAATATCTGAAGCGGCCAGGTAAGAGCCTGCCGATCTCGACCTTGTGTCCAGAAGACGCCAAGGGCTCTTTTCCTTCTGTTTCTTCTGCTCTAGGGAATGGAAAGAACGAAAAGAACGAAAAGAACGAAAAGAACGAAAAGACAAGAAGAGCAAAGACGGGGTCGTAGCGCGCATCCCTGGAAGACCGTTCTTTGACTTGCTTTTCCATATTGGTTAGTGCTTTTGACTTGACACCTAAGGCCCAAGGACAGACAGACGCACGAGACAAACCAGGCGAAGAACTTATGACAATTAGATTATCTGATCGACCTGCTAAAAGAAAAGAAGCCAAGATATTCTCATTGTTCTTCGGAGTATTCTAATGATCATTCTGATATCTGTGAGCTTTTTTCTCCATCATTTTGCTCTTCTTTTTTTTTTTCCTCCCCGCTCAAATACATGAATACAATACAGCAAGTACTTCTTTCGCTTTAGGTGATGCAGTAGTTGCGGTCTTTTGCCCTGTGCCTGCCCTTGTCGACTCCAGCGTTCCTTCCATCCTGTCTCTTCCTTCCATGCCACCATTTTCTGCACTGAGCAAGTAGTAATTGCCCGTGAAGAGAAACGACAGAAAGAACATGGACGATAGGATAGCTTTGGAGATAGATGCTCGAACAAGGAAGAACTGCGACTAGCTTTGGCTATTTGAATGGGTTCGTTCATTTTGTCGGTTAGATAGCCCGAGTTTGACTAACAATAGAAAATTGGTTTTCTTTTCTTTCTTGTCCGGCATCTGAAACTTGACTTCTGATTTACTACTCCAATATCAGAGGATACCTGCTACAGCTACGATTCGTTATTATTGTTCTTGCCTTTAATCTTGATTTTGGCTCGTGATCACGCTAGATCTGCTTCGAAAAAGGCAGCTACCAGCTATAACAGAGCACTTGCGATCTGTTGTCTTTTTTTGTCATCAGGAATCAAACCTCCATCGTGAACTATCTTCAATTATCATCTACTTCTCGTTGATTTTTGGGTTGCTTCGTGATAAATTTCGTGCTACTAGGCTTTTTTTTTTTTTTTTGTCCTTGATTCGGCCGATTAGAGGGCAAAACTACAGAAAGCCCGCCCTTGCCACATGCCAAAAATTGTGTACATCATTTCCTGCGATCTTAACCAAGCTTCGCTTCGACACGCCAAGACAGAAAAGAACATAGAGAAAAAACCTGCTTCGAGACTCTTGTTTCCCTCACCCTAATCAACGCCCGGCCTTGCCCATCCGCAAGCTCTGAATACTGCCGTCAGGCAAATACAAAGGCTGTCTCAACTTGTGTCGATCTCGGACTATCTCGTATTGACAGCCTTGCCGGAACTACAGCTTGTCAATCTTGAATGCGCCGTAATTGTCTCTTTGCCCACATTCAGCGCCCATCATCACCATCACAAGACCCCGGATCTGTCACCACATTCACGTCATTTGCGCGGCAATAAATCGTCGACCGCCTGATACTTCTTCTACTTTGACAGCGACTCGGATCTCTGTTCTTGTACCGTCCAGAATCGATCTCTGCGCCCTTGTTTCTGTATCTTTGTCTTCGTCGTCGTCTTCTTCTTCGACTTGTTGTTCCCGGCCCGCGTCTGTACGCTCGCAAGACCGATTTCGTGCGCCGGTTCACCAATTGGTTCTTTATCTTGCAGCCAACGCTGTTTTATCGTCCTGCGTACTAGTTACGGGCCATATCAAAGAGGGATAACTAGCTGTTTACCGGGCATCTGATAGAAAGGAAGCCCATCTTCTACCTGGAGAACGAACCTCTCTCGTTGCTTAACACTTAGATTAAGAGTCTATCGCTTTGTGAGGAACATAGAGACACTTCTCGCCGAGATACCTTGCTCTGTACATATACGCTACAAAGGCCTTCGCTGAACGCTTATGACGTTTGCTTGGGGTGTACATACACTATCTCTACGTCTCTATACCAAGTTATATCTCAGGTTGAGGCGTGAAATCCACGCAATTTATTGATACAGCCTAGACCACGACGTCGGTCTTCTTTGCCGGAAGTTTCAATATCGATCACGACCTGACTTCGATTTCAACCCTATCGTTCTGGGCCCGACATATAGCCTCGATTGATCTCACGAGACAGTTCGATTGCGTATTGCCTTGTGCGATTCTATAAGCAATTGATCTCGCGACTCGCCCCGCCGCCGTATCTGTCCTGTAACACATTGCGCCTTATCATTTATAAACCCACACTCCACGTCACGGAGATACTTGATCAGCCGTCAAACTGGCGCAATCAAATTCTAATATGCCGCCGGCCGTGGCGGCCCAGCTTCTATCGGCCATTTCCATGAACAGCGCACATATTGATTCCCAATCACGCCAACAACAACATCGGAACGATTATCACGACCCATCCTCACATATCTACCAAAATCAGCAGGAATATCAGCATCATGGCCATAGGAACTCGAACGGGTCTGCCCAAATACGGCACGAGCTGGAAGACCTTCCGTTCGGATGTAAGGCTCCTAATAATAGAATAGCAGTGTTGGCATCAAACTAACTCATCTTCGTTCTATAGACAGTTACAATCTCAGCCAAGACGAACAAGATATCCTCAATGAACCCCCACCAGCACCCGACGGCGACATGCTTCTGACTGACGAAGACGCCAAGTTATTGTCTAGCTTTTTTGAGACTGTCGAAACGGACACCTTTGGCTCATCATGGGGCGAGGGCCTTGCCATAGGTAATGATTGGCAACAAATGGACGACGTGGCCGCCATGGACGCCAGTACTATTGTCGCTTTCCAACAGTCTTATAACAGTTTGGGCGGTGGCCAAAATCCTGCCTCGGGCATATCATTGAATCAGCATCACACAATACCCGATTCGCATAGTAACATGCAAACGTCAGTTGCCACACACAATGGCATGACGGTCCCACGAGAGATATACGAAGCAGCTGCCACCCTTGTCCAAGACAGTAGCAACATGAACATGTCAACTCAAGGCCAACGCAACTACCATTACGATCGGACAAACGGCACACCACGCAACCCGCGCTACGATGGAAATGACCCCGAACTCGGCGGCGCATTCTACCCCTCTCAAGCTCACCACGTCCACAGCATGAGTGTCAATATGGGTATCGCCCCCGAGTCTTCATATGGCTCGTCTATGCATCATCGACTCGGCCCCGGGCGCCGCAGTTTACCCATGAGCATTGAATGGGGCACCGACTCTAGCTTTGACAACGCCAATGGCTATATCCCTCCGTCAGATCGCGACGCCTCACAGATACTACAACAACAACAGGCAGCAGCGACTGTAGATAGTTGGTTTCATGTCAATCAGAGTGGTGCCACTACTGCCATGACCACGCGTGATACGACGCCTGTGCCACAATTGCAGCCACCGCCACAGACACAACAACAACAACAACCTTCACATTCACGTAAACACTCCTCGACAACAATAGCCAAACAAACACCGGTTCCTTTACAGTCGACTTCAGCGTCAACAGACCGTGCTCTGTCTCCAAAACGAAATATAGCAGCGTCCACCGCTGGCGAAGACACCGAGTCTGAGTCAGAATATACCAAAGCTCCAGCCACTAAACGGCGCAAAAGCATGCATATGCGCCAGTCTAGCGATGGTCACTCTGCCAGCAAAACTGCGAATGGCAGTCGGTATGGACAGCAGACATCGAAAGACTCAGAATCCTCAACAGCCTCACCTAAAGTCATGCGATCGCCTACACCTGCTGGGTCCATGACACCGGACGGTAATGGTAATGCCAAAGCAAGTAACGGTGGCGGAGGAGGAGGTCGCAAACCCCGAAGTAATGGCAAAACACCACGGCGCAACCTTACAGACCAACAAAAACGGGAGAATCACATTGTTAGTGAGCAACGAAGGCGCACGGCTATCAAAGTAGGCTTTGACGAGCTAACGGAGATGGTTCCGGGTATCAAGGGCGGTGGGTTTAGCAAGAGCGCAGTGTTGAATATATCGTGTGCTTGGTTGACGGAGTTGATCGAAGGAAATAAACGGCTAGAAGAACAGCTCAAATCTGTATAAAGCTGAAACGGAAACAAACAATGGAGAGGAGTACACGAGAGGTGGAATGGTATGCAAAATGTAAACATAAGCTTCTGCTATCGGACTCACCAAGGTATTGAGAATAACATGCCTATGTAATGCTACATACCACACACATATATATCTATGTTTATATAGGTACAAAACGACTTGATGATAATCATTTATAAAATTCCCTCTACTTCCTTCGACTTGTCACATTTGCACTATAAACGTGAATCGAAATGTTGATGAATGAAATATACATTTTAGTCAAGCAAGTTTCTTGTACTTATTATGTTTTTATATTTGTAGTGCAAAAGTTATTTACATGAGACATCCAATGTCGATTATATTGCGCGGGATATCTCGGAGGTTCCTGATTATTTTCGTCCAATGATTACCGTAAGAAGATGCTAAGAAGACATAATAGAGTTTATATACCGAGGGAGATCTAAAGTACCAAAAGGAAATCTCCCGTTACAACTACAAGAATTATATTCCCGAAGTTCTAGTTGTAAAAGTAAGATACAGAAGGGGTATGACTATCAATGTCTAAAATACATCGATTCCTGAAATTTCTTATCGTTCTTTGGTTATCGCGGGACTTTGATGAAGAAGAAGCCCTTATCTTCTCCTCATCATTTCTTCCATTATGCCGGTTTCCCTTTTTTCGTTATTCTTTTTCTTCCGAGGGCCTTGTATGAGATTATTGTTAAAATATATCCAAAAAGGCTAATACCGGAACTTGAAGAAAAAAAAGAAAAAAAAAACCCCCATCTTTTTTGTTTACATAATAATGCCCTCCTTTTATCTACTTGATCGTTAATTCCATATTCCCGATGTAAAGAAAAGATACTTACTTGTCCTGGACTATACCTGATAAAAAATAGAAAAAGATGACTTTCAAGAAGCATGGCCTGATTCTCGTCTTGAGTTCCGTCTTGTTCCTTTGAAATTCTATCATGTTTCTTTACTACTTAGTTGGTTGTTCACCTTCGCTTTTTTTAGCTTGATCTTGATTTTGATGTGAATCAACTGACAGCTTAATTGGGGCCCTGCAGACAAGCTCCATGCTACCCCCTCTCCAACTAAAACAGCTGCAGTGCTTTTTGAAATGCATTAGACAAAATAACAGAAAGGTCATCATTGACTTCTGAAGAAAGCATCATATTATGCATGTTAGTTGTTTAACTAGCTTTAGCGAGCTATGTTCATTGGTTCACACAATATTTCACTGGTAATTGTTGGAGACGGGGTTGGAATTTTAACATTTCTTTCATTATTCATATTTCGGTTTAGAGCCGCCATCTACAGGACAAGCCCAGCAAACATTTATGAGCTACTGTGCCACCGTAAAGAAACAACAGTAAATCTCCCTTTTAGACAAGTCGAAGTTGGGAGAATTTAAGCCTTGGAGGCATCGACCTTGGCGACGTAGGCCAGCAGGTCCAGGACACGGCGAGAGTAACCCCACTCGTTGTCGTACCACGAAACCAGCTTGACGAAGTTGTTGTTCAGCGAAATACCGGCCTTAGCATCGAAGATGGAGGAGTTGGAGTTGCCGTTCATGTCGGAGGAGACAATGTCGTCCTCGGTGTAGCCCAGAACGCCTATTAAGTTGTAAAGTTAGTTATGTGTTCGAGGATTCAGCTAGGAAAGATATATTGAAAAGATTGAAACTTACCCTTGAGGGCACCCTCGGAAGCAGCCTTGACAACGGCCTTGATCTCGTCGTAAGAAGCACCCTTCTCCAGACGAACAGTCAGATCGACAACGGAGACGTTGGCGGTGGGGACACGCATGGACATGCCGGTCAGCTTGCCGTTCAGGGCGGGGATGACCTTGCCGACAGCCTTGGCGGCACCGGTGCTGCTGGGAATGATGTTCTGAGCAGCGGTACGGCCACCACGCCAGTCCTTAGCGGAGGGACCATCGACGGTCTTCTGGGTGGCAGTGTAAGAGTGGACGGTGGTCATCAGACCCTCAACGATACCGAAGTTGTCGTTGATGACCTTGGCCAGGGGAGCCAGGCAGTTGGTGGTGCACGAGGCGTTGGAGATGACAGCGGAAGAACCGTCGTAGGTGGACTCGTTGACACCCATAACATACATTGGGGCATCGGCAGAGGGGGCCGAGATGACAACGCGCTTGGCGCCACCCTTCAGGTGAGCAGAGGCCTTGTCAACAGTGGTGAAGACACCGGTGGACTCGACGATGTACTCAGCACCGGCAGCAGCCCACTGGATGGCAGAGGGGTCACGCTCCTGGAAGAACTTGACCTTCTTGCCGTTGACGATCAGACCGTCAGCAGCGACCTCGATGGTGCCGTCGAAGACACCGTGGGTGGAGTCGTACTTCAACATGTAGGCCTGTAGTGTAGAAAAGCGGACATGTTAGCCAGGATTCAAGACAGAAGAAGCATAGAGTAACAAAAAAAAACCAGAGGGTTGCCAAGGGGGAGGGAAAAAACGAGTAGCCACTATCCAACAAGGAAAGGCAAAGCGGGGCAAAAGCTATCTAGCTTCGGTTCGGATAACCCTCCGGGGAATGGCCGAGCAAGGAAAGAAGCGGATGAGATGTGATGTAGTGAAATTGGAATGAGATGTACCACGATAACAACAACAATAACAGTAGCAACATAGCCAACACACCAAGATGTTAGGCCGTAGAATAGAAAAGCCACGATGATGGTGATGATTGGTACTGTTCATATGGTGGTTGTTGGTGTTGTTGGTGTTGTTGTTATGGCAGTTGTCGTGCGATGGACGAGACTGAGACGGGCTGATAAAAGCTAGAGGACAAAGAGAGGGCAAGACTTACGGCGTAGGTGGTGTCAATGAAGGGGTCGTTGACAGCGACAACCTCGACATCGGAGTGGCCGACGGAGTTGCGGAAGACGATACGGCCAATGCGGCCGAAACCGTTGATACCAACCTGGACAGTCATGATGATAGATTTGGGGGGTTTGAAGAAATAGAGAAGAGTGTTTGTAAAGAAGAGCGGATGGGGAGGAAAAGAAAGAAGAGGAGGAGAGGAAAAGAAAAAAATGAACGAGGGAAGAGCTCCGGTTTTAAAAGCAAGCAGTTGGCGTCCTAGACGGATGAGCCACTGCCTTTTTCAAACCTTTCCCTTTCGGCCAGCTTCTCTGGCCTACCATTCAAGGCCATGTTTTTTTTCTTTCCCGTGTCTTGTTTTGGCTGTTGCTCTGTTTACTTACTGCTAGTAGCGCCAGCTCTAGTGCCATTTTTCAGTTGGTTCTCTCTTTTTGATAGCCAGGTAGGTGCTGGAGGCGGGGTATTTTCTTCGCAACGCAAAGCGGCATCAAATGAGGCGTCTCAGATGTGAGTGGTGCTAGGCGGCGAAGGTGGGGTGATGCAAAAAGTGTGTGTACAGGGAAGCTACAGCGAGTAGGAGCGTTGAGCGGCCATGGCAGCTACCTCAGGCTATTATTGTTGATAGAGCTCTTGGACTCCAGTGGTTTTTGCTGTTAATTTCAATTCCATGGTGTTGTTTGTTTGTATTCTTCTCTTTATCTCATCTAGCCTAGATCTGATAGCATAGGCTTTCTGTGCCGTCGATGATGTGGCTAAGATAAGACATTCTGCGCGCTCTATCACGACTTGGCGATAAAGACGGACGACCAGCTACTCCGCCAAGTCCGGCTGCGATCGCTGTCTCTCCAACTCTAAAGACCAATTCTAGGGACACAAACAAGATCTTCTACCACCTTTTGCTTGGTTGCTTCTACTCTCTTTCTCTGCTTTTTTTCCCTCGTTCGTTTCCTTCCTGGCCGCAGGACACATACTTTTTATCTCCACATAAGCACACGCCCCTCCGTGGCGCTAGGCTCGGCCGGCCAGGGCCTTGCGTGCGGCTACTGCTACCTCGATAGCATTCCGAAAGCGAAGCGTTGTGCTGATTGTCTGGTGGTCTGCTCTATCATGCAGTACCATAGCACTCTATAATAACTATGCTATTCTATGCTCTCCGAAAAACACGCCGTTCGCTCCTCGAAGCTTGCCCCTGCCCGGATCAAGTCAAGTAAACAAAGCAACTGAGCTTTCAGCATAGACCGGACATCGCGTACCCTCAGGCGACGTCTATCTATATGTTTCTTAGTCCATTCAAAGAGAATGTCGTGGCTCGTGTAATAAGCTTAGAGCCGAAAAGAAAATCAGCTGTAGACAATGGTGCGATACTTCCGAGCTTAAGCTACCACAACAACATGATAATAAGTCTTATGTGGAGGGACGCGGCTCAGTCTAAGTTTGGCTTGGACTAGCTGGCTGACCGGGGAGGAGAGCATAACCGCAAGATACAGTCCGAGAATAAGAAAGAAGGAAATAAAAACAAGGGGGGTTTCTCTACTAGTTAGCCCCTCCACTACTGCAACGTTGGCCTGGGTTCTTACAGTATCAGTGCTTCTCGAGCTCTTAGGGAGGACTCCGCCATGGAGATTAGCATTTCCCATGATATCGTCATCGGCCTTGTTCGCGAAACTCGCGATAGAGATAACCAACAAGCAGCAAGATCTCTCAGTAGACAACGATCCGGGCAATGTGTCCCTAAATGTCATACCTCTGTGGCCTCATGTATGTATGTACATATATGCCACTCATAGTCTACCGTTGTCAACTCCACAGCTAATACCCGGATGGCCGGGCCTTTGGGACGAACGAGAATCATCAGTCCATCTCTGCATGTTACATATTGCATACTACTATCGACTACTGCGACAGGCCGGCTCTTCCAGGAGCGTTCCTGGCATGATGTTGGGAGGCTTTACATATCTGTCTGCAAATATAGTACACACTATACGTATGTATATGTAGATGATATTTTCGGCATCTGAGCCAAACACGGGAGGCAAAGTTTGTCTGGCAGTCACGGAAACATGGAACAGACTGCCAGATGCTAATTGCTTTCTTTTCTCATTCGCTATAGGCGACGCTATAGGCGAGCCTGGCTCGTCTTAGTTGAGCCGCAGTAGATCCATGCTTGTCAAGTCATCAAGTATCATCTCATGCTATATTTTGCTCAACAAGTAGACTAATAGGGCTAACAACGCAACAATCGCCTGAGCAAAGTATCATGATTCTGAGAAGGGGTCCGCGCTTCTCTATTTGACTTGTCTTCTATCTTTGGCCAATAATCAAGAACAGAAACATTGGTTACATTGCATCTTCACCTATTAATGTAGGTCGGTTAAGCAGGCCTTACCTTTTGCATATAGAGCATCATGTGTAGAAGATGTTGTACATATATTAGTTTCTGCTTCTAGCCTCATCTACTACGAAACACACAGTACAATGCTTTTAATGTTCAACACCATAGTCGCCAAATCGGTCTGCTTTGAAACCAGCCCTAACCCTAAATGACTCAACTACTCTTGTCTCTTCTATCGGATTCTGGTCCAATTCTGCCAGCTATGTCAACACCTCAGGCTGCTATTGAATATCACGAGCTAGAAGCTAACTAACAATCCTAAAGCTATTCACAATCCTCTATTTGTTAAAAAAAAAGGCCAAACCAAGCTACCGAATTAAGTGTCGTTGCGAGTTTGGCGACCAATCATAGAATCCGCCGGCGAAATGCGGTCTTTTTAGCAGATGACAAGGCAGGATGTAAGAGCAACCAAGAAAATGCAGATTATTTTTCATTTCCGGTTAGGTCATACAACACATTCATGATCTGGTCAGGCATAAAAGTTTCTTGAAGTGGCGATATGAGAAAGAAAATCAATTTCAAATCAATGAGCCAGCAGTCTCATGATATCATAGGTTCTGGGTATCGATTTAAGGTTTCTTTTGATTTAGAGAGGTTTTTCTTTTGTATAGTTAGCTTTTTTTTCTCGAGACTAGTTAAGCTTTGATCAGAAACAGAAGGTGCAAACGCGGCCCTTTTTTTTGAGGCCAATTTGCCAAGAATTAGCCGCACCAACAAATATTAACAAACATTATGACATCTATTGGAGGCTTTTTTGTATCCTTCAAACAGATAAAGTGACATGATATTTAGAGACAAAAAGCATCAAGATCACAGATATACAAACATTGGTGCAGTTCCAAGAAAAAAATGGCTATTGAGTATATATTGATAATTCTATAACTGCGGTGCTGGCTACTTTTGTGTTTCTCTTTTGCGCAACCTTAAGTGAGGGGCAAGCCTTGCTTTTTTTTTTTATGAGATAAGTCGGTTAGTTTGAGAAGAGACGAAACATGAGAGAAAAAAATGAAAACAGAAAAAAGGGCGCTACTATCTCAATTTCACCTCTCCGGCGTCGGGGGTCCGTCTCTATTTTTTTAAATTATATTTTTTTACACTTATTCAATTGGAAGATATATGAGTCTATTCGTCTCAGATTTTCATCAAATTCAGATCCAAAACTGGTCTTCGTAGCCGCCCTGACATTCTAATTCGTAAAAACAAATAAGCAAAAAGAAGAATATCGTAATTGCTCCAGCTATGGACTTCGTGTATCCGAGATATCCTGAACTCAACTTAGAATTTACACTCACATATCATTCAATAATAATAGACCTGCTGCATCTCGGTACCTACTAATAACGTAGGCAGTAAGAAAATACCAGTATTGATACAACAAAACAATATATTACCCTGAAGTTGAAGCTGAAGGACCCTGCTATTAACCCCCCNNCCCATAGATATATCTGTAGATATGAAATCAAAAGCACCCCTCTTTCTGCTTCTTCCTTCTCCTCCCCCATTCTCATGTATCTGAGCGCCTAGGCTAAGAATAAAAACAAATTACAAGCCATCCAGAAATCAGACATTCTGTCCGGATCCGCGCCTCCGAGACCTCCATCTTTCTTGGTTTGCTATGAGAGGGATTAAGTCATTTTTAAGAAACAGCCATCCTTTTTTTATTCCAGCAAAGTCCGTGACAACCTGTCTCTTCTTACGAGACAAGAAGGTGTAATCGAATCCAGCCAATCCAATGTGTTATATATAACACACGTTGTTTCTATTATTCATGTTCGCTGCTATCTACGAAATAGACGAAAATGACATTCTTTTTTCGGTCTATAGCTTTCTTTAGAGCTTCTTTTATTGACTGCTGGCTTTGGCTATCCTATCAAAGATCGCTTTGTATAATCTTGAGACAAGTGTTGACTATATGTATGTCTGTATGTGGCTTATCATTACATTGTGGCTCTCAAAAAGACACCACCCCAAGGAAAATCACAGTATCACCATAGTCTCAACACTAGACTCGAGTGGTTCGTATCATCTCCTCATACCGTCACTATTAAATGCTTTCATATCAACAGCATCCCCATCCCGTATGATACTATACAACTATTACAAAACACTACAACAAAGAAAAGAAAAAAATTCAACCGTAACATTTCCGTATTATCTGATCGTTATGCCACATGCAGACCACCCCATCAAACTACCAAAAAAACACGGTAATAAACGTCTGTGCCTTCTCTACACTGGTCCCCCCACGGAAGGAAAAAAAAAAGCACACCAACAATCAGTTTAGAGATATCCCTCACAGCCTCACTTTATCTTTCCCTAACCTCTCTCGGTTTTCTATTAGAGCTCTCTTCCTATTTATGTGTACAGGCTAATTATTCAGTAGTATTACCTTCTTAGGTATTGTTCATCTTTGCCTCTTTGGTTGCTTGTTTTATCTTTTCAGATCACTGGACGGACTTTTTAGTAACCATAAGCGCGAGCTGAATGATCGACTAAAGCGCATACATAAGCCCCAAAGATCTACAAAGGAATTCACATATGTATGTATTGATACCAAGCCTCTGACCAAGATATGTACTTGTCTTGGTCTTTTTTGGTCGTCCGGTGGCAAAGGTCATACTCCGATCACCAAATCCAACGGTCCGATAAGTTTTGTCATCTTGTAGCTCCATCCCTCTTTAGTTGAGTTCTCACATACACTACCCATCTTCCTTCTTTGATATTCCTTTTTGTTCCTTGGTAGATCAAGTGGACGTTAAGTATAAACATTTCTCAACTAGTATCTCCCTCCACTTAATAATATTCCAGGCTCCCCTCTCTTCCCCCTTAGCGTTTCTATCCTCTTCTGGTGAAGTCTCAGGGGAATACATAATGAGAACGAATACCCTTGGTAGGATGATAAACAAGTTTACAGTGATTTTTCGATACTTCCTATAGATTTCATAAGAAATAAGGTATCTTGTGAAGTAATTTGAGATTTCTAAAAATAAAATCTCAAGTTCGGTGTTGTCTAGTCTACGTTAGAAAGGCGCTTACACTTGCCATCGAAGTACAAACCCTAAATATATACTTAACGTCTTTACGATAACCCTATGATTTGCTGTCTACACTGTGATATTTTCTATCACATTTCTGTGCTTGAAAGTATTACACTCGGATAATCATTCGATTCGAAAACTCCAAACTTTCCTTCTTATTATTAATTCTTTTAGCATTTACCTACTGATGACTTTCCTTCTTCGGAACTCATTGTCATGAGATAAATGCCATGACGTCACTTGATCTTGGGTTCTGGTATTCAATTTTTTTTTTACTCAATCAGATCTTGAAAGTACATGTGATCTGAATTCGTGATACTAAAACAATTACAAACAACACTTGACAAAACGTCATGAAGGAGAAAATCTGTGATATTTCTGATACAAAACTTGTTCAGCATCGGGAAGAAACATCAATGTGAAGAGTCAAGTATCCATAGATAACAACGTAAACAATTGAAACTAGAAGATAAAGACGACAAACATAGTAGCTAAGACTGATGATATTGAAACAAGTGAGTATTTTCAAAGGATGATTATACTAATAATCTGACAAATCGACCTTCCATTTAGATAAAGATTCTGAAAGAAAGCGGAAAAAAAGAAAAAGAAACAAGGCATGGGATAAATGACAGGTAAATAAGACCGCAGAAGATAAGAGACAGGAGTCACGCAGATAAACTAACAAAAAAAAGAACACAACAAAACAAGATATAAGACGAAAAAGAGATAGATAGCAAACTTAAAAGGGAAGAAAAACTAAGAAGAACTACATGATGAACAGTATAGAAGCTTGTAGGACAGAGCTTACGTGATAATTTGGCAAAAGAAAAGATGAAACGAGAATAGAGACATTGCAACTCGTGAGTGTCTGACTTGAAGTGGTATCGTGAGTGTAAAAAAGAAAAAGAAAAAGGATGTGTATAAGATAGTTGTAAAGTGTAGAGAGCAATAATAACGATGCTAAACAATGATAAAAAAATCAGAAAAAAAAGATGATATGTCCCTTGGCAGAGGAAAAAAATAGACAGAAAATGGCGAAACAAAAAGACAAAGATTGATAGAAAGAAAAGACACTATTATCTAATAATCTTTCATCCATATGAGTGTTGATAAAGAGTGACTAGAATGTACTAGGCGAGAAATGAGAGAAAATGGCAGAAGATAGAAAGGGAAGAAAAATATAAGTGATACTATAATGTCTATAGAGTATCGATTCATCATTGCTGAATCATCGAAGACTTAATCTCTGGCTTCCAATCTAAACCATTATTCTTTGCCCACACTATCATGACGTCAAGCGCGCGTAGTACGGCATCGTCAATTGTGGTCCATGGGCCCATCATAGCCTGCTTTCCGTCAAACTCGTCTATGTGCTTCGCAACTCTGTTGGCATGTGCCCAACCCTCGGCGCGACGCATGAGGTTCTTGCTCACCTCGCCGAACGGTGTTGTTGGGTTTGTCACGAATGCCGCAATCAGCTGCTCATACACGAGAGCATGTAGTTGTAGCAATAACGCATTGATCGGACGATAAGTCTTGGTCCACGACGTGAGCTCTGTGATTAGGGGGAGGACTGACTGCCAGATGCCCGCATCAATCACCTTGCGCTCGCGCTGGCGCAGGTCAGCCATCACTTTGAACCCTATCATGTAGGCAAGAATAGACTCAATGCCGACTAGCGATGATGCCATAACTTCACTATTTTCGTACAACGCCCCGCCTAGTGACCGATCAGCAAACTGGGGCTTGCGGATCACGGCATCACGTTGATGCTTAAGCTTGCGACCCAGTTTCACCATGGTATCACTGCGTGCACGCATGGGGCCAGAGATAGAGGCTGGTAGTGCCTTTGGTGGCAGTCTATCTGACGCCGAGTCAGGGCGCGCTGGTGACGGTGCTGAGTTGGCCGGTGTGCCCCCATTGAAAGATGAGTTGGAGGCAACGCGTGTCATAGCCGTGCTATGCTTGGATGGTGTGGCAGGGACATTAAGGCGTACCGTAGCCTCGGCGGCACGAGGTTTCTTGGAGGCGATTTGTTCGGCGGGAGGATCGAGGACAGAGACAGGGCGCTTCTTCGCCGATGGCTGTGCTGCAGACTCCGATGCGACTGCCTTCATAAAAGTCGGGAAAAGAACCTGGGCAAGTCTTAGACGCAAGTGCGAGGGGACTTTGAGTGAGACAATTCGTGATTGCGGCAAAGTTGCCTCTGGTATCTTGGTGCCGTCGGCAAAGGAAGAGAGCCTGTCTTCGATTTCTGGAGGGAATGTTGGTGAGAGAAGCGGTGGTAGGATGACCTTTGAGATCTTGAGAATTTGAATCTTTTTCAAGTTTTCAGAAGGGTTTTCGGGGACATCGTAGTCAAAAGCGAACTTGGCATTTGCATTAGCTGTAGCATTGGAAGTGTTGCTGGTAGAAGTAGTAGCGTTCGTCTTTTTCTTTTTGCCGCCGTCGTCAAGGGAGAGATGTAATGGTGATAGTAAGGGCGGTAGCGTAGATGTCATCGAGCTAGCTTTTGTTGGTGTGTGCCGGACACTGCTGCTAGAGGCTGGACGAGCTGTATTACCGTTCGTCGATCCGGCTCGAGGCCTGCTAGTTCCATTAGGTGCAGGCGATATATTGCGAGTAGTACTACTGGTAGTAGCAGCTTTGAGCATAGAAAGGCCGTTGGAGGTAGTCCCAGAGCTACCCAGCTTACCCTCACGAGGA
Source organism: Davidsoniella virescens (assembly GCA_001513805.1). NCBI lineage: Eukaryota > Fungi > Ascomycota > Sordariomycetes > Microascales > Ceratocystidaceae > Davidsoniella > Davidsoniella virescens. The sequence goes on from LJZU01000110.1 coordinate 241,691, forward strand.
ATTGATTGCTCACGGACTTTGTCACGCTGGTCGTCGTCTTTTGGCCGGCCACGATCTTTGTCTCTCTCCCGGTCGCGATCCCGGTCTATGCGATCGCGTTCTTTATCGCGGGGGCGATCACGATCACGGTCGCGATCTCTGTCTCTATCTCTATCGCGCTCCCGTTCTCGGTCCCTTTCGCGGTCTCTATCTTCACGGATAGAAAGATGATCTTTACGCCGCACAGCAACTTCATCGTGATCACGAGAGGGAAGAGAATGTTTAGTACCATTTGATTCTAGCTTGGATCGCTTAGGTCGTATAGTGTCGTCATCGTCAGTGTGTCGGCGCTCCGCTAATGTAGTTTGAGTTTGGGAGACTGGCGGTGGGGGTTTGGGAGGGAGCTTAGGCGTGTTTGACGAAGATATTGAGGTAGAGATAGTCGAAGGCCGACCAGAAGTAGAGCTGGCTGATGATGATAAACGATCATTATCCCGTGGTCGCGAAGATAGCGATTTCGGTGGTAAATTGCGTAAAGGCACGGTCGACCGATCTTTGGATTCAGGGCCGCGCTCTCTGTCACGCTCTCGCACGCGATCACTACGGTCACGATCATTGCGGTCGCGGTCGCGATCACGATCACGATCGCGTGGGCGTTCTCGGTCTCGGTTGTCTCTAGCGCTATCGCGATCTCTGTCGTAGGGCCTATCGCGATCGCGATCGCGGTCCCGATCTCGATCTCGGTCTCGGTCTCTGGAAATGGAGATGGGCCTTGCATCGGTAGCTACGGCACCATGGCGCGAGTTGGTGATGGTTTTAGGAGGCATATCGGCGTCTCCCGATTGACGGCTGGCGGGGACTGAAGTCGAGGTATCAATAGATGATGAAGTAAAGGTAGTAGTAGTAGAGTTAGATGACGATGAGGAGGATGATGATGGTTTTTTAGATGCGGTAGAGTTGTTCGAAGAAATTATGGAAATGGTGGTTGTGGTGATGGTGGGTTCAATTGCAGCAATGGTGGCAGAGGGCAAAGGGCTGTCCTTCTTTTTCGCGTATTCGCTGAGTGAAATCTTGGTGCCGGCTTTTTTCTTCGCAATCAGCGATGCAGTAGATATGGCAACAGTCGGTTCTTCGCGCATATCATAATACGGTCTGGTCAACAGCAGGCCGCGGTCCGCTTCACCGGACACAAAGGTCATGTGCTGCAGCGGCAGAAAGAGATCTTCTTCGGGATCGGTGCAATGTGCAGGAATGCGGAAACGGCGGTCGGGGCTAGGAGAAATGGTATGGGGGAGCTCGGGAAGATAAGTCTGTAATTGTTGAATTCGTTTCGCCGCAGCCTCCATCTTCGGCCGGCAATGATTTCTTACAGTTATGCATGCATATGGGTGGAGGGTGGAGGCAGCGCGGGCACTATCAACAACCGGTGCGCCGGGCGGTGTGCAATTAAAACAATAGAATGATAGCAATGATGATAGTGACGAGCAGTAGGGGAAAAAAAGAGCAAAAAGGGACTCTCGCACGATAAACAAAGATTGGCGAAAGCAAAAGGTGCAGATTAAGCCACCAAAAAGTTCAGGACTCTCTTATAGGCTCTTTTTTTGGCTTGGGCTGGGAGGGTGGCAATTGGTCCTTTTTTCTCTTCTCTCGCGATAGATACAACTGGGATAGCAAGGTCGTCTCCGTTGCCTACATTAAAAGTGCCGATTGAGTGGGTGCGTTTTGGTGCGTGTAGCGCGCGTAATTGATTGATGGATTGATCAGTTGTGTTGTGTTTACGTATAGTTGGGATGGGACGCTGAGCAAGGCAATGAGTGAATGACCAAAGCTACTGCTATACTGGCTCTGGCTCTCGGTTTGGCTGTCCGTGTCAGGTTCTAGGTTAGCTAGCTATAATATTAACAGTAACAGTAACAGTAACAGACAGACAGATACAGCCTTGCGCTCGTCTCAGCTTTGGTCCAGGACAGGGACAGAAGGGCACCAGACAGACAGGGCCATGCCATGCCATTTGGCCGCCGGCTCTCAGATAGCCTGACACTAGCAGCTTGAGACCAATTGATTGGCCGGTCCTGGAGGAAGATCAAGGAAGTGGTGGATACAGACGCCAGTTTGCCTTTTCAAGCAGTTTAGCCAATGAAAGCCTCACTTACCTCTGTTATTTGTGATGTTTGTGACTGAGCACGCTGGGCTGATTATTCTTGTGTTGTTTGCCTTCTTGTGTCTAATTTGTGCTGCAGTATCTTTTTCGTGTGTTTGTTTTGCCAATTGGTTTGAAATGTTGAAAGCGAGGGGAAGTTCCAGAAGCAAGGCGGCCACCAAACATATTTCTTAACTTCAGTAGTCATGCCTGATTTTGCCCCCCCCCCNNCCCCCCCTGTTAGCGTATTCTGGGGCTAAAGCTCTACGAGCCTAATTAATGACGGCTGGAGACAGCTCTCTAAAAGGCAAAATCCACGATAAAAGATGAAGCAGAGTCAGCTGACTTCCCAGTTCTACAGTTGGCAATAGCACCAATTTTTTTTTCCCACAAACAGAGCTATGTAAATTGTCGAAAACTGTAGAACATATAGTGCCTATGCTTAGACTAAAGAAAAAGAAGTCATGACTATAACTAACTAGATATAGTTAGCTAGTTATCTACATGTATGCATGTGACTTGATCGTTCAACAAGTTACCTATCATATGTATTACTAGTATATACAACATACACTATCTGTACGCAAACTTAACTGCCTCAAAAAGAAGAAAAAAGAAAAAAAAGAAAGAAAAAAACTGTTATATCATACCCTAATTAACCCTTTGTAGCGACCTTCCGCACTTCTTTCTTATCCTCATGAAACACCAACCATGGAGATGTCGTTCTTGTTGCGTTTGTTCTTTGATATCCCCGTCTATCCTATGGACGACCCAAAGAAAGAAGAGTAAAAAGATACAACATTTATCCCCCAAAAACTCCAATTTACATCATAGTAGATGTATATACTCCTAGCTCTGGATTCTACCCTATGCCTTATAGGTAGGACGGGCCGAGCACCAAACACATGTTGCAGGGATTCATATTATCCTTCTTTCCCGTTGTCTTTGTTTCTATATTTTTTCTTTTGTTAACCCTCTCAAACCTATCATTCTCTAGCAGGTATGACCTACCAAAGGAAATCGGTCGAACGTCTCAGATCTGTGACAAGAATATAATATATGTCTAGTTCCCTTTGAAGGAGTAAAGAACAATAATCACCCGCTAATAAATAGTATCCCACGGCACATGAGGTCTTGCAAATCCTATTCCCATTCCTTGATGCCAAAAATGGAACACGGGGCCAAACAATCCACTGTAACTTTGACAAAAGAATACTTCGATTGACATCTTGATACAGGGGCACCTTATTTGACGCATAGAACACGGTGGTAAGCTTGAAGAAAAAACTATTTGAAATACATATGTTCGACGAGGATTCATATGAAGTTATCCCGTTCATCTAATCATACCTAGGGCTTCGATTGATAGTTACACCAACTCAATGTAGAATCATCACCATCTTTCAAGAGCCAACATATAGTTAACGCTACTTAGGTTTCTGATATTTGCATTCTGAGTTCAGCACCAACACAATCCAAAAATTTAGTATCTCATTCCTCGATCAATCAATCTATTGGTATAAGCTACTCCCTAGAAATTAGACGCCAAGATCAGAGCTTAGCCTTCTTACCCAACTTAAAAATGACAGAAGTTCAAGTTGGGGAATGTCACATGAGACCATATAATATGCTTCAGATAAGGAGGATGTATTACTTCCCTTCACTATTGATCAAGTAACTTTTGCTGATAATGAACTACAATGTCAACTCTTGTAATGGAAGCAGTGATGGTTTGAGACACAATGAGTGAAATGCAGGGATGGAGAAACGACGTCAACTGGATAGCATGAATAGGCTTTATAGACTGTTAAAGTCAAGAATAGGATGATCAATTTCCTAATGTGATAGTGGTTGTAAGGCTAATAGCATCGACAATATTCATGTTATTGACGGCATTGATGATTGATGATAAGGCTAACACTTATCATAATAGTATACCGTTATTGTCATAGCAATGCTCAATAGCCAATATTGCTAGAAGCATGTGTTTACGACTTACAAGTCTTTATAGGCTCTAGGTTAGTATGCCTTCGAAGCCTTGATATCTTCTCTAACTTACACTGTACTATGAAAGAGAGTAGTAATATGAGTTATCGTAGCTAGTTCTCGAATTGTCTTTACCTTCTATTCTATCCTTTGATGATTCGCTGAATGACCTTTCTTTATTATTCATTGAGAGGTATATAAGTCCTGGAGAAGTTCCCTACTGAGAAACAGCAACATGTCAGATATACATTGTTATTTTTGATAATAATGTACTTCCCCTCTATCGTTTGCTGTACGATATCTACTATACTCACACGCAACGTTCAACTCACATTTTGGTATTCACCCCTTAAATTGTCACCCCGTATTCGCCCTGAAGCTACTTACTTGTGATTATCATGAGCTTGCTCTTTTCACAATCATGACTAATACTGATAGTATATCACTTGCCTATGACACATGTCTGAATTTGAGAGTTTTTGATTTCTCGATCTATAATCATCTCCTTTACGTTTTCGTATACTGGAATATTTAAGATCGTTAGTAGGATCGATGACTGGCCTTAATACAAGATATCTCGCTTGATCACCGTTGTGATGAGACAAATCATCGAACCGATATAGTAGCATAAGTTCCCGTCCTTGTGCTGCATCAAGTCGAGCGACTTATATACACGACTGTTCAGGTGAATGCAGAAGTCATCATTGTCGCCTAGTGGTCCAAAGATTCTTGTCTCGCCTATATAATCTTTCTTGAAGATGATCGAGAGAATAATGCTAGTTATATTTAGGGCGTCTCGATCCTGATTGGACTTGTCGTGCAGTTTTTTCGTTCCTCTCGTCTCTTCGAAGTAAAGTTTCGATCCTTTCCTCTTACATGAGACATTCGTCCATGAGAGATACATTGAGATTTTGTAAGATTTTGTCAAGCAAATCCGAATTTCTCCTTCCTATTTGACACGATGAATTTGCAATGAATGCCGTGAACTGAATATTTGATAACATGAAAGACTTAGGCCTAACATGATAGGCACAAGACCGTAATAGTAGGTTGTTTTTAATTATTAAAAGACTTATCCTGATATTAAAAGAAGACTATTGCATAAAAATAAAGTCATCAAATGCTGATCCCGTTTTCAATAAAGCCAAGCTGGACAAGGAGAATATATCAAGATTAAAGCTTTCAAGTTGATATCTAGTTATCAAGTGCATTCGAGGGAAATATAAACATGAAAAGGATACATGTAACGATGAATATCAACTGCTGTAGACTGGAACAATACTTAACCTGTATAACATAGCTATTGAGGGTTTATAACTATAATTAGTTGTAGTTAGTGTATGTATATTATCTATAGCAAAAACTGTAACTAACTACTTGATGTAGATTCCACTATCTAACGTACATATGTACATATGTACATATATTCAATATATATATATATTCACATAAAGAGCATCGATCTGTATTATCTTGTCATATGTATATCACATGTGTGTAAAAGAACTTAGAATGTGAAATGTAAAGATTGATTCAAAGCTCAAAAAACTATAAAGATGTTATATAACGAGGTATACCCGATATCTAAAAGAACATATCATAATATCAACACTGGTAGAAAAGAAAAAGAAAAAAAACGCTAAAACAAGTCATATCCCCAATATTGCCCTCATCATATCTCGAATCCCTTCCCCATACTATTCACCGGTCGTGTCAATTATAAATTTAAGAAAAATAACATTTGGTATTGACCTGTTACGCAGCCGCTGAAAGTTCCTCATGAGCTGCTAACGCCGCAATATCAGAGTCTATGACAAGCTCCATTGCCATGTCCATGGATTCTTGCAACTGATTCGCAACTGAGTTATCAGCAATATTGGTGTTGTTAACGCCAACCATGGGATCCGATCCCCACATCAAGGTATCTCCGTCCTCGCTCTTGGGCTGAGATTGAGTCTGTGTTTGTGGTTGCTGTTGCTGGTGGGAATGCTTTCCAGTTCCATTCAATGCGAACACGTCATCGGTTGCGCCTACTTCTGATGGAAATTGCAACCAATAATCCACATCGAACTCTCCAGTAGAAACACCTGACCACTCGAACTCTGATGCCATATTGCTTATACCGGCTGCACCACCTGTTCCGTTCATTTGTACGTTTTCTAGGCCATGAGAATGAGAATGATCATCCCATGCTGCCGTCGAAGTAGTAGATACACCACTGCCAATGGCCGAATCACCATCGTCATGCTCTGTGTGCGGAGGCGAAGTAGCTGCAAGCGAAATTGTTTGCTGTCCGTGATGAGGATGCCGGTGAAGGTGCTGTTGCTGCTGACTCTGGTGTTGTCGTGAAGAGATGCTTCCCATGGCAGCCATGCTGATAGGCATAGACATGGTAGCAGCAGTTGAGAGCAGGTTATTGGTGGCTGTTCGGGTCACGGGTGTAAGGCCAGATAAAGATATCCCGTTGTCTAAGGATATATTTGGAGTACCAAATAGACCATGCGTGATAGAAGAAGGTAAACGCGAGGGCGCTGTCTCTGGCGGCGGTGTGTGGAATGAAAACAACCCGCTTTGTTGCTGCTGAGGAGCCTGCTGTTGTTGTTGCGTTTGTTCTTGGGACAAAGATGAACCAACACCGTTACTTTGGGAGTCTGTAGTCTTCATGGAGGTTACACCAATAGACTCAGCGTTGATATCGATGCTTGCTTTGCGCAGGAACGCATCCAAGAAACCTGTGGCATACTCTGCAGCGGCATAACACGTGCGCAACGTCTGCATTACGTCCATACATTGCTTGAAGCCACGGACCGCACGATCTCGTACCTGCGGATTATGATGCTTCATTTCTAGCATATGAATGATCATTGCGGGGAGCACAATGGTCACACCTGTCGTAGGAAGGTATTTATCAAGTTCGAGCTCATGGAGGTCTGTAGCCATGCGGGTGATCTGCGTTGCCGCATCGCGAACCCGGACTCGCGCCATCTCTTGCGCCTGTTGGATCTTGGTCTCCAGGTGTGGTGGAGCCGGTTGCATACCCAAAAACTGTGGGCGGTGTAGAGCTGACTGGGTGGTGTAGTATATCATATGAAGAAGCGAACGGTGTACGGCGATCGTTGCCTTGCCATCTTCCACATCAAAGGGTGTCAATGGGCGATTTGAGCACGATTCAGAGAGCTCGGCACGCCAGCGATTGAGACTGCCATCCACCTCACTGACCTCGTCGACATTATCGATGGTCTTGTTCGGGAAAAGCATTGACGCACTGTCCATAGGCACCGTGCCCTTGGTATGCACCGAGTACTGGATTTTGAGCATATGGCTGACAAGCACACATAGCTTAGCTTTGGCAATAGTCATCTCTGCCAGATCCTTTTGCATACGCACATCGCGCATCAGACGACACTCGCGTGGAATCGTAGTATTGTCATCGGCTACCGCCGCAATATCGAAATCGCTCTCTTGTAGCATGTCGACGTTGAAATCACCGGCTTTGATACGGGTCGGTCGCCGCATGCCCAAGGCAATTTCTTGGTCCCGCATGAAGCATGACCACCAAATACGACGGTATAAGCCAAGTTTGCGTGGGGGTATGTTCATCAAGGAAGAGATACGGTGTAGGCCAATAGAGTGAGCTAGACTCGTGGCGATACCCATCCAGTGCCAAGTGTCCTTCTGGTCATCTGGGCTTTCATACCAGAACGTCATCAGGAGCAAGCCCTGGACTAGAATCAACCGATCGGCTTCATAATCAAGATCGTACAAAGCACGAGCCTTAAGGAAGAAGACTTTGCGGGCAGACTTCCGTGTAGCAAAACCACATTCGCGCAAAACATTCATATCGACAAAGGCCGAGGCAGCAAATAGAGCGCAATGGTATAGAAACAAGCTGATTTGACCACGAGGATCGTTTCGTGCGTTGACACCCTTGAGAAATCCATGCAGATCTAGGAGCGGCATGAACGGGTGTACGTATTCTGAATAGGCTTGTAAGAGAGCTGATTCGACATGTAGAGCGGGTAGAGTCAGTGAACCCTTAGCACGTAGATAGGTGATCTCATCGGGCCCGGTCTTGGTTGGCAGAGGGCGGATGAAGGCTGGAAGGGACACGGGAGACTGGATGCCGTTGTCTATGGAGCTGTTAGGCTTGTTGCTATGACGCAAAAGATTAAACCATGCCTGGCGAGCAGCAATCATCTCACCATTATTAGCAAAGTTTTGTTGATCTGCAATAAGCCAAGTTAGTGATATTGTACTGATAACACTACATATTGGTGATAATAAGGGTCAATGACGATATTGCTAGTTTTTTTTTGAAACCCTTTTTATGCACAACGAGTCAGATAGCAGTTTATTGCAATTTGCAAAAGTTGAGCTAATCTGATCATGAAGATTACAAAGCGGTGGATCAGAATAATATGGGGTAACTTCCCGGCCTAGAACAAGAGAGAAGGAGCGATCCACCCGCTTGTACTTCTTGTCTAAAGTGGAAGAAATCCGGGAAAATATCACTGGGGGGGGGGGGGNNGGGGGGGGGGGGGGGGGGTGATATATGTAGGATACATATGGGGTTTGAAAAACGTACAAAGCATGTGAGGAAATGAATGACTTTCGATAGGCTGTTGATGCTGTTGTGAAGCATTCATTGACTGATTCGACTGTGAGTTTATTCTGCGTGCGTCTACATTTGTCGCTTCGAGCGGATTCAATGATGCTGTGAATCCTGGTGTGGTCGTGGGCGCTACTGTTGCATTCATAGCTGACGATACATCGGGCAGTGGACGCTGCTGTGTCTGACATTGAGAGGCAATCATGGACGTATTTTGTTGTTGATTTTGCTGTTGTATTCCGTTCAGGGAAGCGCCGGGACTTTCACCAGCCGGCTGTATATCGGTGGGAGAAACTCGTTTGGCAGGTGCGGGGATACCATTGACTGACGAGAGGTTCTTTCTGTTAACGAGAACGCAAACATGGCGTAGCGGTTAGCAATCTCCTCTCGTTTATTGCGATATGGGTGTGCCGTGTCAGTAACTGGTGGTAAAATGATGACTCGAATCTCATGGTTGGCTGCATGGCGGCCATTATTCGGCTTGAGACTGTTTAGGGCTAGTATGCGAACTTTTATGCCGCCAACTTTGGCGATGGCTATACAGCCTTGATGCATGTTATGTTAGGCGAATGAGTCTAAGTTTCCATGAAGATTCATTCAGAGTGGATTAGGACGGCTCGAGAAAGAACCGTGATGAAACCTTGAGTGAATACCGCTGTATAGTCCATGAAGATATAAAGTTGCAGATGGTCAAATGAAAGTGCCAGTAACTTTACATATTTCCGGGAGAATATGTAGTTTGCAATCATAACTATATGCAAGCAATCTATCCATTTCGCCCGAAACTCTCGAGACTAGCAAAGAAGCCTCAGTGAGAAACTTTTACCATGGCGCCCATAAGCGTGCATTCATTGCCTTGTGCAATTGCCGAGAGTATGTGTTATTTTCTTCAAACTCCTTCTGGGTTTCGGCTAGCGACCCCAAAGGAATCAAATCAATGGACTTGTGGGCTTGGAACAGTTACATGAGCTTTGGCTGAGCTTCTGTTGAGCAAGCCAAGTCTGGCTTTCTAGGCTTGACTGTACAAGAAAAATGCCTAAGCCATAATGAAATTGCTAGGAGATATGACCAAGAAAGGCGAGGAGCACAACATGAAGTCTGAAAACGAGGTTCAAGGCTTGCTAGATGACAGGGATAACCACAAGCCTGTTCCGGTGAATATTGAAAACAATGCGGCAGTTTTTGAAAATACTCAACGCATACAAATCGGAATATAGAAAAAGAAGATCAGAGAATGGGGTTAGGAGAACAGCAACTGGTCTAAAGATATTATAGCCAGAAGACCACCTCCCTCCCCC